>JAIUZE010045387.1:0-25503 GCA_022085475.1 Heliosperma pusillum | reverse complement strand
CACATTCACTAAGTTCATCTCCTTCAATAATTTCTACTCAAATTCTTAGACTTATGCTAATTACTTGGGGTTTTTTATATGGAGCAAATCGTTAATGATCATCATTCAATTGATTTGAACAAATCTGCAAATGAAGATATTGATTTTTCTGAATTCAACGTCACAAATCAAGGTTTGTTTTCATTCTCACTTATCATTACTTTCGATTAAATTTGCATCGATATGAATTGTTTTTTCAATTTATTGATGTTACTAGGTAAATAACTAGATTGCATATAGTAACCTTTTTGTTATGAATGTGGAATGATTCATAAATTAAGATTCATAATCTATTAATATGTTTGTGAATGTTGAATTAATCAAAACTAACATCGCATATGAACAACCAATTGGCAAATTTGGTACTGATAATTCAATATTCATTACTAGTATCTCATTGTTCAACGAATAACTCGGCTAATATGTACTATATTCAAACCTGAATACGTGCATATTCACCGAACTTTCTGATAATAAGTCGTACATTCACTACATAATATATCCATATCCATCGATTGCTTCGGCTAAGTTGTATATTCATTACTCATTATATGCATATTCATCGACATGAGTGATAACCACTTGTATATTCATTAAGGAGTGTGTTCATATTCATCATATTATGATATCATATTTAACGTGTAAAAGTGTCTGTTCCAAGAGAAAGAGTTTTCTTATGCACATATTATTATGTTTTCGTTCCTAAAATTGCACTTATGTATTGATTAGGCATACAAATTTATGATAGTAAGAGAAAAAAACTATTTTTGCAGCACATGAGAAGATCGTAGTGATCGAATCCGACAAATCTGATTTGCTATATAAGAAGGCAAATAATGAACAAGAAGCCTATGACCTTTACAATGACTATGCTTTTTTGATGGGGTTTAGCATAAGGCGACACAAGCAAAGAAAAAGATCAGACGGAAGTGGTATATCAATGAAACAATATTGTTGTTCAAAAGAAGGGTCTAAGAAATCAGATGCCAAATGTTTCACAAAACAAGATATAAGAACAGATTGCAAAGCAATGATCTGTTGTTTTGTTGATGAAAATGGAGTTTACATAGTCACCAAACATCACATGGTTCACAACCACAAATTATGCCCACAGAACAAGCGTCACCTTCTCCGTTCCCATAGAAATGTAAGCAAAGAAGACACTGAATGGCTTATGACATTGGTCAGTAGCGGCATCAAATTGTCTGATGCTTTAAGACTAATTATGAAGGAAAAAGGTGGATCAGAAATGGTTGGATATACACCGAGAGATGCTTACAATGTGGTTTCAAGGGAAAAGAAAAAGTGTGTGGAAGGTTCAGACGCACATGCTTTTATTCAAATATTTATGAGACGGAAAGAGCATGAAGAAGACTTCTTCTTTGACTTTGAGGTAGATGAACAAGGGAGTTTATGTAATTTTTTTTGGCGTGATGGACAGATGAAGAAGGACTACAATTTATTTAGTGATCCAACAATTACCGACACAACTTATAGAACTAATCGATACGACATGATTTGTGCTCCTTTTGTTGGAATTAATCACCATGGTCGAAACGTAATGTTTGGTTGCGGCTTTTTGATGAATGAAAGAACTGAATCATTCGTTTGGTTATTCAAGACGTTTTTAACATCAATGGGGGACAAGCAGCCGTCAACAATAATGACTGATCAATCAGCCGCAATGGCAGGAGGTATTAAAGGAGTCTTAAAAAATTCATGCCATCGACTATGTGTATGGCATCTGATGGAGAACTCAAAAAAGCACATAAGACATCTAAGAGCACGAAAAGGATTTGTCGAGCTTTTCGACCAAGTTCTGAAATATGTTGATAGTGTTGCAGAATTCAATATTTATTGGAACAAGTGAGTAAAGTTATTTTTGCTCCTTACGTTTTATACATATTCAATAAATTGTTAGCTTGTTTATATATGTGTTTTGTGTATCACAATTCCTAAAATTATCTTAAATTATATATCTAAGTTATTGTCTGCATATGACATCACGATACACATCATGTATGTTACATGAATATTGAATATTGTTATTCAATATTGAACATATTCACGCAAATGTATTGTCGTATTCATTGTTGTATTGAAATTTTTTATTATACAGCCATACAGATTGATACAGGTATGTGCGTCTGTATTATCATGGCACATATTATCCCATTGTATTGCCTTATTCATCAATTTGTATTGCGATATTCACCAATTTTGTTTAGTATGATAGACCAATTTAATGAATGTTCTTCGTTAATTATTATTATGATTGCTGTAGGATGGTCAGTACCTATCAATGTTGGGACAACGAGTGGCTTAAGAAACTTTATAATAACATAGAGAAATGGTGTCCGGCATTTTCTAAAGACC
Source organism: Heliosperma pusillum (assembly GCA_022085475.1). Lineage (NCBI taxonomy): Eukaryota > Viridiplantae > Streptophyta > Magnoliopsida > Caryophyllales > Caryophyllaceae > Heliosperma > Heliosperma pusillum. The sequence goes on along the minus strand of JAIUZE010045387.1, from coordinate 23,088 downwards.
ATTTCTCAGGAGGTATTTTATCATCACAAAGGAGTGAAACGACGAACGATTCCATCTCACGAAGACTTTGTGCTACAGCTGGACTTTGCGACTTCTATTCTTGCTTTGTTGATGTCATAAATGAGTGGCGGTGTAGGGAGAGTGGTGAAGATTTTGATTGCCTTCAAGGAAATCCTGAAATGATTGCAAATCATATAAATATATTGACACATGCTAGAGAAGTGTACACCATTGAGCTTTACCGTGTTTTCGAAGAACAATTTCTGAAATCTTGGACGCTTCATCAACATCTTCAGGAAAAAAATGAAGAAGTATTCATTTATCATGTAGGAAAAGCATCAAATGATCACATTGGAGAGTTAATAAAGCATGTTGTCACTTTCAACCAGAAAGAGGAGTCGATATTTTGTACATGTCGGATGTATACGCAAGTTGGTATACTTTGTAGCCACAGCTTGCGTATCATGAACCTACATTGTTTGAAGGATATACCTAAGGAATATATACTTAAGAGGTGGACAAAGGAAGCTATCTCAACATCCATTAACAAACATAGCCACTTGCCACGAAACGACAATATTTCAACTTATGTGTGGAGAACTCAAATGACAAGGAAGTTCAACGAACTTATTTCTACCTCACATTGTAATAGCAAGAGTAGACAATACTTAGAAGAAGCATATCGGAAAACGAAACAGCTTGTAGATGATGAGATGGGTTGTGTCAGGATTGAGGAGTGTGATCCTATGCACTCTACAGTAGAAAATAATGTTGTGAGCATCAAAAATCTTATCAAAGCGAGAATGCCAGGTCAAAGAAATAAAAGGCGTAAATCGACAACGGAGAAAATCAACAACATTGTGAGAGGACGAAAAGCCAAGAATTTTCGAGTTGCTAATCATACAAGAAAAGTTGCACAAGCTTCGATTCAGGTAACTATTTTTTATTTCGTAAGTGCAATTGTTGTACTATGTGAACGTTTTAGTTAGCATTTGTGAATATGAGTTTGTTTCAATGTGAATATGTTATTTTTCTGTTATGCTACGATAACATATTTTTATCGTTTTTTACCCGTGATTATGTAGACTGATGTCAACAAAGTAGTTGGGGATGGTTATTTTGTGCATCCACCTAATGGTGGTCCACTAATGATACCAATTCCAACAGATGGTCAACATCCAAGAGTGCCGCTGATGAATATTCCTATGGAGACTTACGTCCAAACCGCATGTTCACCCGGACAACCATTCAACTGCTTTATCCAAACTCCAAATTCAGCCTCAACATCTAATAGTTGTCCAATTTCCCAGCAGCCATACTTTTACAACAGTAATAGAGTCTGAATTCTTTGGAAATTTTACATCTACGGAGCATATATATATGTTTGTTGATTGTTGTATTTAGTTTACTTTTGATTTTTTTTTGTCACTGTAAACAATTTTGTATTTTCGCTGATGAATACTCATGATCTCGGGCAATATTCGTAGCAAAAAAAAAGATATGTTTATCATTTTTGTGAGTAGGCCAGAATACTTGTCAGGCATATGACAATTGCATATTCATCTGATTGCATGTGACATACATATGCATCACATTTGCACATACTTATCAGTACTACGGAAACGCTTAACAATACGGTTATCTGCATTCACGTATTATCGGGTTTCTAACATATTCAATCTGCCATACAAACATATTCACATAAATGTACTGAACTCTTAAGGCTAATTTGTTCGGCTATTCTATTTTAACATTACGGACTTTTAATTCCGTTCAGCCTCACACATATTCATCCTGCTATAGTGCCTTATTTTGACATTACAGACTTGTTATACGATCTTCAGAAGATACATAATTTCACGTTCACTGTTGAGGTTTTTACCAATCCCTTTAAGATCTTGATAAGTAAATCACACATTCACAATGATATCATGGAAACAAAGCTTGACATTAACCTAGTTCCTTTCATAAACCACTAATTAAATAGTCAGGAGTACATCGTTTAGGAAAAAAACCAAAACATTAAAGGTCCATTTCTAAATGGACATAATTGTTGCTCAACAAAAATCAAAAAAAGAAACCAACGTCTTTGACTTCATTAGACTTCCCTTTCATATTCATTTACGAACATTGGCGTGTAACGCAACGACCTTCTCTTCAATTACCTTCCTCGTTCTATTTCCCTTGTCTAAAATTATTGATGCACAATATCTACTTCGTAGATTCTTCAGTATACGATCCTACATATTTTCACAAATCCATTCAATCTTAGAAAAGTGAATATTAAAGAAAAGATCGAAATCGTAAAGAAAGTAATATAAACTCACATTATTATTTTTAAAACCACATTCCCATTTATCGGCATACCCCACATGTTTAATATTCACACATAAGTATGTCATATTCACAGGAATGAATTATCATATTCACATATTTACTTAACTTGATTACCTCCTTCATATTAGATCATGACATATTCGCAGCTTCTATCATTCATATTCACAAATGTTACACAAATTTTTATTTCAGACGCACTATTTCCGTCTGAAAAATAAGACGGGACTATGTTGCCACTTTTTGATAAAATGTAACCACAGCTTATATCAACTTGTTTTCAATAGTGGTTACATCTAACTGTAAAGTGGTTACAAAATCACGTCTTATTGCTTGAAACCAAAATGGTCCGTCTGAAGCAAGACCAACTGCAAATGTTAATATTCACACCATATGTGTAACGTATTTATATTAATAATTATCATAGTCACATAACTTGAGTACCTAAATCACGTTGATCACATATTCACACCATGTATCATTCACGTTCGCACATGTTTAATATTCACACATAAGTATGTCATATTCACAGGAATGTATTATCATATTCACATATTTACTTAACTTGATTACCTCCTTCATAGTAGATCATGACATATTCACAGCTTCTATCATTCATATTCACAAATGTTAATATTCACACCATATGTGTAACGTATTTATATTAATAATTATCATAGTCACATAACTTGAGTACCTAAATCACGTTGATCACATATTCACACCATGTATCATTCATTTAATCACATGTTTAATATTCACACATAAGTATGTCATATTCACAGGAATGAATTATCATATTCACGTATTTACTTAACTTGATTACCTCCTTCATAGTAGATCATGACATATTCACAGCTTCTATCATTCATATTCACAAATGTTAATATTCACACCATATGTAGGTCACATTCATGCTAAAGTACGTCTTCACTAAGACAGGTAATATCTGTCTTATCCTTAAGACGGGTTAAATACTTTCACATAATCGTAATAAAGACAACTTTTGCCATTTTTAGGCAACACGTGGGGTAAGTCGGTATGTATTTGACCCGTCTTAACCTTAAGACGAATAAGTGATTAATATACACACAATATGCATTTTATATTCACTCTTTACTGATTTTTCAATTCCTATATGACAATAGTTTGATATTCACATCTTAAAGGTGTCATATTCAAACTAAATTCAATAACTCATTCGACTAATTGCTGACACATTCACTATATCTCCATATGATATTCATATATTCACAATAAATATGCTATATCTACCATAATCAGATTTAAACTACATCCTATATAATATACTCAATACATATTCACAAATTGTAAATGTGTAACACGATTATTGAAGAAAAACTCACCGTTTTAATCCTCCGCGGCTTTTCATTGAAGGATAAATCAAAATCACCTGCTATATCAAATTAATCACGAATAAGATGAGACAAATTTAATTAACTTAATTAACACTATTAAGGAAATAGTTGCATGTTGTATTATAACATACCTGTTTAGATGAAAAATTTGATTAGAACGTTATAGATTGTTGTTTGAATAGGTAGGACTTGGGAAGAAGAAAGGTTGAGTTAGAGAGAAAATGAATTGGGGTTTTTGTTGGGAAGAAGAAACGGTTTCCGTAATCTAATAGTCAACTGAGGAAAGAGTGGGGCAGGTTACATATTTTTAGGGAAATCAGTTGTTTTTTCTAAAAGAAAAAATTAAAATTGGTTAGAGAGCATGTAGAACCATACTCCTGGGAGTATAGTCTAAGAATTGCACATTGTGTATGTGTAGCCTTTTTGTCCTTAACTGGAAAACTAGAATGTTCAAGTCTTTAATTGCAAAAAAAAGGCAAAGTACAATCCCTAATCTTATCCTTAACTCCTGGATTAGGCTGTACCCTTTAGATTCATCACTTAACCAACAAAAAGCATCTTCTCACCTCTCTCATCAAATTAATCTTTTGTTTTTGGATGATTACACAAACTGAATGTTGGCACAAATATGAAAAACAACTTTTTTTTTTTTTACTTTTTTATTTATTTAAGTTCGTACCAAAATTCAGCCGCAATGAGTGTCACCTTATACTACCTGTTTCACATTTTACCAAACTGTAAATAATACGAAATTTTAAGTAAATACAAATGTTTAAAATTAAGTTTTTATTATCACAAATTCTTATTTAAGGTAGAAGTATCGTATTACGCTGAAGCTAGACAAAACTAATATATAATTGTCATGTTGATTATTAAATTGGTTTTATTGATTTGTAAATTACTCCTATCAAACTAATATTGTAAGACCCCCACTTACCGAGTAGCCTTCAGCAAGACCTCCCCAAGTAGGTAAAGGTGATACCATCTCGGTTGCCCGAGGAAGTGAATTGAATATCATAAGACAATAAAGAAACATATATATATATATATATATATATATATATATATATATATATATATATAGAATTGGGATCCGGTGAGAACCACTAAGATAATGAGAACCGTGAGAACTCCACCTTACAAAATTTATTTTTTAAAACTAATGAAATATTTGGATTCGCTGTAGAATATTATGGCTAGATAACATATTTCTTGACCAAAAATTTATAAGCTATTGACAGAAATCGAGTCGAAATAGATTTTACTCTTTTTAATGCACCTAGTAGTCAATTTCATGTATCTAACAATTTTCATGCACCTACTACTTATTTTCATGCATTTAGAGCTAGTTATTTCCATGCACCTAGTAATTGTTTTCATGCATGTAACAATTTTCATGCACCTAGTGATCGTTTTCATGCATTTAGAGTAGTTTTAGTTTACCTAATTGAATTTATTCACATTAAGTACATATTTTTTAATATAATCAATAAATTTTATTTACTTAATGCAAATATTTTGCTTGAATAAACTAAACTAATTGTAAATGATTCATCAAAACTTTCAAAACAAGATTTGGTGGAAATTTAGTGAGAGTTCTCACGGTTCTCATTATGGTAGTGGTTCTCACCGGATCCTAACCCTATATATATATATATATATATATATATATATATATATATATATATATATATATATATATATGTACACAACATGCCCAAGTCTCAAATAGAAAGTCATACAATATGACTAATTACAATTAACTAACCTCGTGAACTCTAGACAACGCAAAAGTAACGTGGTAACGACTCGTCGCATCCCAGCCAATCCCAACCATCAAGCACATAACCCGTAACCAATCTGCTCCCCATTGCCAAATGGATCATCACAGTTTCAAAGGTACCGCAATGGACCCTGAACTACAAGATAAGCACAAGGTAAAACGAAACCGGAGGGCCACCGCAATGGACTCTGAACTACAAAAACCACAAATTGACCCTAAACCGCAGCCACAGGCATCGAAAGCCCCTCTTACCGCAGCGAAAGAACCCGGAACATTAATGTGCACATCCCTCACGTAGCGGGATAACTACGGGGGCGAACTCGGGGTGTGATCCGTCTGCCAACGAAATCACCAAACCAGTAACCATAGTAACATTTCCAAATACCAAATCCGAACTCCATCAACACCATCATCAATCACATATCAAGAACCATATAATCTCATAACATCAATTAGTAATACAACACTGAGTAGGGAAACCCTACCTTTTAGCGTTCCTACAATTAGCCATCATACGACGCATACATACACACACTGGTACAAGTACCTATCGATCACCAATCCGATCTACAACACAATACAACCCATATTACCAATATGGTCGTTAAAGTCAAAGGATAACTATGAGAAAGGTACTTACATGATCGGACTATGAGTCCTCCTTTTTAGGACGGTCACGCTTGCCGCCAGGGTCTGCGGCGACTTCACAGGTGGTAGTCTCATAGGGTGGTTGGGGTTTGAGAGTATGGGGAAATAGATTTAGGTTTCTAGAGAGAGAAACGTAATTGTAAATAATGATTTATGAATTAAGTCCCGAAGTATATTTATCGCGGTCTTGATTCCGTCACACACGCCTGAGTAAGTGTGACCTCAGTCGAGTAGGATGCATTCGGTCGAGTGACACTTGCACTCGACCGATTGGAGTCCACTAGGTCGAGTACTGCTAGCTGAGAGTACAATTTTCCCAAGATCTCATCCTACGGACAATTCCCCCTACGGTCAAAGGTCGGTAAACGTCTCAAAAATATCGGGTATTACAGTCTTCCCCCCTTAAAAAGAACTTCGTCCTCGAAGTTCGTCCACTACCACAACGAACACAACTACATCCGTCACAGTTACAACGCTCACAACCAACATTCACAATCTTTTACCAACTCAGCCCGTCGCATACCGTCACAAAGGCACAATAGCACCACATTGTTCACAAAGTTACAGCCAACATACATATACCATCTACATTCACAGTTTCACAATTATACATATCATCAATCAGTTACACATCCTCCACATAGTAGTCAACAATCATATATGTACACATACACCCACCTATATCATCATTTCACACACAAGTTATTCATGTTCATCATAAGCATCATTTCATATATTGTCATTTCATATATTGTTAACGCATCTCCACCATCATATTAATCAAAGAAGTAACATAAACCATCCATCTTATCACATTATTAACACATAGTCATGTTCAATATCGATAAAGCATTTGAAACCATTATTATTTGTAAAACATTCGCAACGACAATCGCAACACAGTTTGCAACTTTATCTACCCCACTTAAAAGAATTTCGTCCCCGAAGTTCACTCCCTTGTTACTAAGATAGAACATACCCCAATGTCTATTATGTTAGCAAAAGTCTTCTGGACATTGAATCAAGGTATGGTCTACTTGAAAAATATGTTTTAGGTTTAATAATTCCCTGTACCAAATTGAGACCTTATTTTGAATGTCACCCCATAATTGTCTGAACTAGCTTACCAATCAAATCAATTCTGAGAAAGCCTGACCTTTCGGGCAAAATGGCCAAATGTTCCATTCAGCTTAGCACATATGACATTACATTTGAACCAAGGACTGTCATTAAGTCCCAAGCATTGGCTGAATTTGTGGCTGATTTCAGTCCTAACCTAGAGCCTGACCTAGTTAAAGAAGTAAATACCTTGGACAACAAAAAAATCAGACTAGGAATGGACCCTTTACACCAATGGTGCAACCAAGATGAGGGTTACAGACCTATGATTAGTACTCAAATCACCACAAGGAGATGTAATAGCCCAGGCTATCAGCTGCGAATTCAAAGCAAAAAATAACAAAGTTGAATATGAAGCTCTCATTGTTGGACTAAAGGTATGTGTGGAATTAAGAGTACCGAACATCAAGGTAAAAACTGACTCTCTTTTAATTTGAAACCAAATAAAAGAAATTTATGCTGCAAAGGATTCAAAAATGATTGCATATTTGACAATTGCAAAAAATCTTGCTGATAAATTCTCTGCATTTGATATTGATTGAATCCGACGAGACACACATGTTACTTATATCTAAATATATATCCGGCTATCACTCGCTTGTTCATTATTTTATTTCCATTCACATAATTACCGTCGTACAATCACCATTTCTCATAAATACATACATGCAAACTCTCATCCCTGCAAGCAATTGTTCGTGCCCATGCCACAATTCACTAAGAGACAGCGATACGGCAACATATATTATATATCAAATACACCTTCTTTTTCAACTCCCACCGTTACCATCAGTCACCTGTTATCTAGTCCAGAATCGCATTAGCTAGCTACTCATTATGGTAATTAGATAGGTTATAAGTTGGTTAAATGAATAAACATAGTCGGCTATCAATTCGTTACGATTTCATCAATTAAGTATCACTAATCACCTTACAATCCATGTCTCATTAGTTAACTTTCATGTATGCGAGGTACAGTCACCAATCATATAGAATTACAGTATACAATTAAATACCGGCCTGAGTCTGAGCTTCGGTTGTCACGGTTATTTCCGAAGGTTTTTGTCTATATAATATGAATCTGTGGGAGCTAAATTCGTCAATCTTATCAACAACGTTTTAGGATATGATACACATTGTATTTGACACAACACCCCTCAAATAGGCATTGCCAACTCGACTCGTCACTTAAGCCAAGTATCAAACATAATACTTAAATAAAATTTGTCATTTCATGCAAAACTGAACTTTTCGATGATACAAAGCAGCCACTCGGTCGAGTTATGCTCACTCGGTTGAGTATCTGGGCGTACTCGGTCGAATGAGCAACACTCGGCCGAGTACCACCCATCACTCGTTCGAGTCCAATCCAAAATAGCACATTTTCCATAAACATTTCACACATTCAATACTCAACTAAACATAACAAACTCCCGACAACATACCGTCGATATCCGAGTACAACTCGTATACCGACTTAATATTCATACACAACAACTACTAACATAGTCAACAATAAGGTCTTGGCCTTATGGCCGTTACAAATCAAAATAAATTGTTCCACGACAACTAAATTCTCAATCACAACCAAGAAAATGCAATCATAAACTTGAGACGTAGCAGGGTTCGGAGTGCCAAACTGGGCACCCCACGGTCCGGTCAAATACCCATAGCCATGGCTAATATCGGTCCCCCAGTGATCCATGTTCACCCCGTAGCAACCGAACACTCCCTGATCACTACCAACTCCACTCCACCAAGCCGGCAGAGCTAACTCCCCAACTACTCCCTGCGTATAAGCCAACTCCTGCATGTTCCGCAAAACCAGAGCGTTTGACAAACGCTCGGTCAATTCTCTCAAATGCATCCTCGGGTCATGGACGAAAGGGTAGTGAGGGTACTAGTAATATGACGGATGGTAAACCTGCTCCTGCTGCAGATACGGCTGCTCCACCACCTCCTCCCGCATTGGCCTAGCCTCTCGGGTAGGCAAGGGTTTTCCCCCCTACGGGTGGTCGCTACCGGCTCTGCTCTCTCCACCAAAAGGTGGCCAGGAATGGTATAGGTCTGGGGTGGTAAGGCTGGCGAGTCCGGGTCGACCCTCGCTAGTTGGTCAATCATAGGTAGGTCATTCCTAAGTGGTAGGTTCATCCACATATTTCTTCTCACCCTCAATGCATACCCTCCCCCATCCAGCAGTCTCACCCAGTTAAGGTGTATGAGGTAGTCCAGGTCAATCAAAGGGACACCGCCGAACAAATCGGGGAAGTCCTCATTAGGGGCAAAGTTGGTCAGCCTCTAAGCCAAGTGAGTCACAATCACACCACAACTAAGGTGGTAGTGACTGGTCCCTGGGGTGATCATTTGTGCTAGGCTAGCAGAAACAATAGCGGGAGCACTATAGTAAACCTGCCTCTCCTGCTTCGAGTTCAGTTACGACACCAACAACAAAGCCTCATTGGAATTGAGGTTACTGATATCATTCCATCCATACAACAGACAAGTCAACATCCTTAGAAACACCCTAAGAGTCGGGTGCTGAACGTCATTAATCAGCATGGAACTCACACTAGAAAACGGTCTGCCAGTGAGTAGAGGAAAGTAAGAAGTAATGTTTTCCAACCCCGAACCTATAGTCTCACGACTACCCTCATCGACCGGCTCAAGGTCAAGGTGCTCTACGAGCTCGTCGAGGGTAAGGTTGTGTTCACTATTCATCAGACGGAAACTAACTGTCTTACCAGCCGCAATGTACACGAAAGAGCTTAGAAATTCCAAGGTGAAGAATCCATAAGACTTCTTTAGATGTCTATACAACCCCCTCATTCCCAGAGTCCCAAAGATGTGACTGTCCTCCTCATCTATCTCCATGACCTCCAAATTACTCTTATCTACACACCTAGTAGGGTTAAGGGAGTACTCATCAAAGCTTGAAAAGCATTCTTATGAGCAAAGTCACGGAACTGGTTGCTAGGGTATTTCGTAATGCTAGGTACCACAGTCTCGCTAGGTTCTCCTTGTTCAGCAGTAGTGACGGAAGGATTTCGCTTGTTGGGTGCATTCCCAGCTCTTGGCATCTGCAATCGATTCGCGAAATTTCTACATACATCATAAACAAGAGTTCTTTAAGAGGTTTCGAAACTTAACATGAAAATCTTTCAGTTTAAGATGGTCTCATATCTTTCAAATAAGAAAATCAAGAACTTTGAAAAGACGAAACAATTGTGAAATCGTTTTTTTAACCATTATAAAAAAAATATTGGATGCGAGATTTCCGATTTTCCGCAACTCTAGCCTATAGAGTGGGACAACTAGCGATTTTCACACAAAAAGCTCTTTACAGATCCAACAATTTAATAAAATCTATCAAGGATTTTTACCCAACTAAGTGATAAGATGCAAATTTTAGTTACAACCCTAGGTTTATCAATATTAACATTATACTACCTATTTCAATTAAAGAGGAGAGGAAAAAATAATTACCTTACCCCCTTATACCGGTGTCACCTTCTAAATCTCCTGTTGCGTTTTATGCCGCAAGCAAATATCATATAGCCTAATTGACTGCAAGTTGGTTCCCCCATTTCGGGGATTAGTTCCAACATCAAGACCGGTGGAGGAGGACTACCAGAACTCGCTGATAAGAAAGGAAAGAAAAACAATCACCGGGAGATGTCGGAGGCAATTCTTCTGACCCGCTGGTTTGGCTCGAAATGCACGAAGCACGCGAAACGGAAAGACTTGATTGGGCTTAAGTAAAGAACCACGAATGGGCGTAACGATAGAAGAAGGATGCAGTAGGGTGTTGACAAGTAATCTGTACCAGCCCTAACCACAAATGCCTTACGGAATGCACGTTCGACTTTTACTCTACTTTTTGAAAACAAGCGCATCGACTGTTTATTTTTACATAATTCTTGAGAACAAGTCCCCTTCAAGGTGCTACCACGAGAGATGTTTTTCACACAACTTCTTTCCTTATGAAAGCAGGGACCCATAAAGCATCACTCCTTACCGGAGGATGTCCTCTTTGCTTAAAAACAGAACAACTCTTTTTACCACCAATTGTGATTCAACCTTAAAAAGGAAGCTTCTTACCAAACTAGTATTATTTGCCGAGGTTTCAGGTTGCAAAATCATCACACTGATACCACTTTGTAACACCCCCACTTACTGAGAAGTCTTCTGTAAGACCTCCCCAAGTAGGTAAAGGTGCTACCATCTCGGTTGGCCGAGGAAGTGAACATCATAAGACAATAAAGAAACATATATATATATATATATATATATATATATATATATATATATATATATATATGTGTGTGTGTGTGTGTGCGCGCGCGCGCGCGTCCACAAAATTCCCAAGTCTCAAATACAAAGTCATACAATATGACTAATTACAATTAACTAATCTCGTTAACTCTAGATACCGCAGAAGCAACGTGGTAACGAGTCGTTGCATCCCCGCCAATCCTAACCATCAGGCACATAACCTGTAACCAATCTGCTCCCCATTCCCAAATGGATTATCACAGTTTCAAAGGTAAAAGGGTCTGTATTGCATATACTGACCAACATACAAGATAAGCACAAGGTAAAAAGAAACCGGAGGGCCACCGCAGCGGACACCTTAGTAGACTAAGTTTATCATCCCTGCTCAACAAAAACCACCAATTGACCCTGGACTGCATCCACAGGCGTCGAAAGCCCATGTCACCGCAGCGAGAGAACCCGGAACATTAATGTGCACATCCCCCACGTAACGGGATAACTACGTGGGCGAACTCGGGGTGTGATCCGTCTCCTAACGCAATCACCACCAGTAACAAAGTAACATCTCCAAACTCCAAACCAGAACTCCATCAACACCATCATCAATCGCATATCAAGAATCATATAATCCCATAACATCAATTAGCAATACAACACTGAGTAGGGAAACCTTACCTTTTAGCGTTCCTGCAATTATCCATCATCCGACGCACACATACACACACTGGTACAAGTACCCATCATATCACCAATCCGATCTACAACACAATACAACCCATATTACAACTATGGTTGCTAAAGTCAAAGGATAACTATGAGAAAGGTACTTCCATGATCAAACAAGTTGTCCTCCTTATTAGGATGGTCACGCTTGCCGCCAGGGTCTGCGGCGGCTTCACAAGTGGTAGTCTCATAGGTTGGTTGGGGTTTGAGAGTGTAGAGAAATAGGTTTAGGTTTCTAGAGAGAGAAATGCAATTGTAAATAATGATTTATGAATTAAGTCCCGAAGTATACTTATCGCGGTCTGAATCCCGTCACACTCGACCAAGTAAGTGTGCACTCGGTCGAGTGACACTTGCACTCGACCGAGTGGAGTCCACTAAGTCGAGTACTGCCAGCTGAGAGTACAATTTTCCCAAGATCTCATCCTACAGACAATTCCCCCTACGGTCAAAGTCAGTCAAAGGTCGGTCAACGTCTTTAAAATACCGGGTATTACAAATATAAAGTGACTCATAATATTAAAGATAATATAAGAAAAGTAATATATAAGAGGATACTCTCTATTATGGAGTAAAATATGTAATACCCCATGCGTGGAGTGCCCTGAAGAAATTCAATCATAGACTTAAAATCTGAGTAGTGCTTAAAGGGATTGAAAGTATTACTCATATCGTCAAAGTGCACTTTCTTTTCTGGTTATCCACGTAGAAGAACTCAAAAGTTAAGTTTGCTTGATTGAGAGTAGTCTTAGGATGTGTTACTTCTTGGGAAGGTTTCCTGGATGCACATGAGTGAGAAAAAAATACACTGTAAAGAACTTGTGTTGATCTGTGGGCCATGTACACAGCCTGGCAAGCTATACTGAGCGACCGCTCCCGACCCTGGGTTTCGGCAGGGGTGTTACAAGTGGTATTAGAGCAACCTTGCGATCGTGCGGTGAGCATGTGGTCGAAAGTACCCGGGCCATCTACCTAGAGGGGGAGGATTATGGGAATGCATGGCTGCGGCCAGTTGTTGTCAAGCACAACGAGGACTGATAAGGGTAAAGTCGCGTCACCTTAATCAAAGTAAACCTAAATCACTACTAACTAATAGTCAGCGGTAAGTAAGGTATCGAATCCACATGGAGGCTGTAGTATTCTAATCTGTTAAACTAGGTTTGTCTCTTAAGTAAGAATTTCAGGGTTTTGGATTTGTGTTCTAAACTAATAGCAAACAATAAGAATAAAAGAGCAAACAATAAGAATAAAAGATTGAAATCAATGAGATTAAAAGTCTAGGGTCTCAGGTTCACTAGGATTATTATTCAGGGATAAGAGTGTAATCAACTATCATGCAATAAAGTTATCTAAGGTCACAAGATCGGTCGATTCAATCCTGCCCTTTAGATCTACAATTTAACATGCGATCGCTATCATTAAACGAGTTCTATTCAATTATCGTAGCCTATCTTAGTCTTAACCCGGTCGGTGTCAATCCTAATTCGCGAGACTAGTTAATTAATCCTGGCCAGTAATCAAACAACTTGAATTAAAACGATAATCAAACGATAACCATGCAATTGCAATTCAATTAATAAATCTACCCCTTCTAACAATCCTAGATGCCCTTTCAACCCTATAAAGAAATTTAGCTACTCATAACAATATTAACAACAACGATAATAAATAAAGCAAACATGATTAACAATAATGAAAGGATTAACAAAGAATAATTAAAGAACTAGAAAGTAACTAATTGAATAACAAAGGAAGATTGAAGAATACCGATTAGAAGCTTGAACTAAAGACTATCGTCTTGATGAATAAAATCCAGAGGCAAAGTAAACTAATTTAGGGTTTCTAATATTAAAGCATAGCTAATTGTGAAAGACGAGCTTTCCTTTTATAATACAAATCTAATTAATTAGGTTAAACTAGTTTAGAAAAATACGAAAAAGCCGTCGAAAAACTAGGTTGCTCGATCGAGCAAAGTGAATCTACTCGATCGAGCAGCCATCACTACGACTCGGTCGAGCAAGGGGCATCTGCTCGATCGAGCAGCCCTTCTTTTGGATTGTTTCTTCGACTTTCTTCTCTTTTCTTTCTCGATTTCCGTGTCCAACCTTCTACGATCCGACTCCGCCATGCTTCATATCCACTCAAAAAGCTCCAAATGCATCCAATCTGCATTAGAACATTATAGAAGCGGCAAAATTGATATTCTAGCTAAAATAGCATAGAAACAAGCAAGGAAGACGGTAAATCGAGTTATATGAATCTAAGGGAAGCATAAAACATGTATATAAATAATGATCATCAAGGACGTTGCGTTCTTCAAGTGGGGGTGTGTAATACTCCATGCGTGGGGTATCTCTGAAGAAATTCATTGATAGGCTTAAAATCTGACTAGTGCTTAAAGGGATTGAAAGTAATTGTAACAACCCGAAAAGTACCCTATTTTCTAGGGAAAATATTTTTACGGATACTTTTCAGCCTATTTAAATTTTAAAGTGGAATTTATTGTTTCCAGTCGAATTTGGAATTTCCGAGTTCGTATTTGGAATTTTTGAGAGATTCCATGAGAATCCCGTTTTTAAGTCAACTTTGACTTTCGTTGACTTTTTCCGACTCGCCTTGTAATTTTGAAGACCGAAATTTTATTTAAAAAAATAATATTTTTAATTTATTTTTATTAAGATTTATTTGGATTTATGATAATTTAATATAATTATTTTGAATTTATTCGGAATTAAAGAGAGGGTTTTACGATTTAAACCCGAGCGTCATTTAACTATTCCCGAGTCATCTTAAATCCCGAAACAAACCCGAAACTCGACTTTGGCATGAGTCACACGCCCATGTCACCTTTTTCCACTCACTTTAGATATTTTTAATTAATATGATTAAACTAATAATAATATCTAAGATATTTATAACTTTATCGATCCGTTAACTTAAATTACGCAAATCGTTTACAAAACAGACCCGATTACTACCCAAATCACACGGCTCCTCTCCTCTCTTAAGCTAGATATTTTTCCTTTCTTTCATTACAATAACATAATATCTAGATATTTGGTTTAATTAACTTAATATCTAATTATATCTAATCAATTACCGTAATATAATTATTAAAACCGAGTCAATTCCGTAACAATAATTTCAAAACCCGACTCATTATTTTCCTCTATATTACACGGCACTCACACCCCCATTAATCACTAACTACCTTTTCATTTTACAATAAATCAACTTAAGATCTAATTAATACTTTCTTTAATCGTTCTTCATCGTTCTTCGTCGTTCTTCATCGTTCTTCGTCGTTCTTGAGCAAAATCGACACAAAACCTTCATTTCTTATTCAAATCCGTCCTAACTTATATTTCTAGAATCTCCTCTTCGCTCTCCATCTTCAAGTACGGTTTATTTTCAATTCCGACAAAATCGTTTTCAACACTTTAATTATGGAAAATCAAGTTTTAATTCTAACAATATTATTCTTGTCATTTCTTATAGGGGAAGATTTTGAAGACGATTTTGGTGACTCGTATATTTTGGGTGAAGATTAGTAGACGGGTTTATACTTCTTATTTGTTTTGGTGCTAATTGATTTTGCTAGCTAAGGTAACAATTCCGATTTACTCGACGAATTAATGTCACATATCTTATGTTTTTGTTCATGTTATTGTTATTTATGGTTTTAGTAGTAACATGATAAGTAGTTAATAATTTTTATGAAAAACCTTTTAATTAAATATTTTACTTATTAACATTTCTCACTTGCTAAATATTACAAAACACGATAAAATAACAATAACTCAAAAACCGTCACAAGTCCATGGAAGGGACCCACGGACTGTTTTGGGCCGAAAAAAAACCGGCCCAATTTGGGCTGTTTTGGTTCAACATTTTAAAGACCGTTTATTAATATTTCCCGCATGCTTAACATATTTAAAACCCGTCAAAACAACAACAAAATAATCAAGTATCGACACAAGACCATAGGACCAACCACGGACCAATCCAGACCGGGTCTGAACCGGCCTGGACCGGCCTGAACTGGGCCGAACCGCCTGGTTTGGGTCCGGTTTTCCAGCCCCACCCGTGACCACCTTACACGGCCCAAAACAACCACCCCTCTAAATTAATTCTAACATGATTTTTATTAACAACATCCATTTTTAAACATCCAATTCAACCATCATCATACAAAAATCATGGTTATAAATAAATCATGCAAATATGTCAAGAACACTAACATATTAAAAATTCCATACAACATAAAAATCATAACTACTTATCATGTTACTACTAAAACCATAAATAACAATAACATGAACAAAACCATAAGATATGTGACATTAATTCGTCGAGTAAATCGGAATTGTTACCTTAGCTAGCGAAATCAATTAGCACCAAAAAAAATAAGAAGTATAAACCCGTCTACTAATCTTCACCCAAAATATACGAGTCACCAAACTCGTCTTCAAAATCTTCCCCTTATAAGAAATGACAAGAATAATATTGTTAGAATTAAAACTTGATTTTCCATAATTAAAGTGTTGAAAACGATTTTGTCGGAATTGAAAATAAACCGTACTTGAAGATGGAGAGCGAAGAGGAGATTCTAGAAATATAAGTTAGGACGGATTTGAATAAGAAATGAAGGTTTTGTGTCGATTTTGCTTAAGAACGATGAAGAACGACGAAGAACGATGAAGAACGATTAAAGAAAGTATTAATTAGATCTTAAGTTGATTTATTGTAAAATGAAAAGGTAGTTAGTGAGTAAGTGGGGAGAGGAGCCGTGTACATATAGAGGAAATATGGAGTCGGGTTTTGAAATTGTTGTTACGGAATTGAATCGGGTTTAATAATTATATTACGGTAATTGATTAGATATAATTAGATATTAAGTTAATTAAACCAAATATCTAGATATTATGTTATTGTAATGAAAAGAAAGACAAATATCTAGTCCTATTAGAGGAGAGGAGCCGTGTGGTTTGGTGAGAAATCGGGTCTGTTTTGTAAACGATTTGCGTAATTTAAGTTAACGGATCGATAAAGTTATAAATATCTAAGATATTATTATTAGTTTAATCAAAAGAATGAAAATATCTCAAGTGAGTGGAAAAAGATGACATGGGGCGTGTGACTCATGCCAAAGTTGAGTTTCGGGTTTGTTTCGGGATTTAAGATGACTCGGGAATAGTTAAATGATGTTCGGGTTTAAACCGTAAAACCTTCTCTTAAATTCCGAATAATTTTAAAATAATTATATTAAATTATCATAAATTCAAATAAATCTTAATAAAAATAAATTAAATTTATTATTTTTTTAAATAAAATTTTGGTCTTTCAAATTACAAGGCGAGTCGGAAAAAGTCAACGAAAGTCAAAGTTGACTTAAAAACGGGATTCTCATGGAATCTCTCAAAAATTCCAAATACGAACTCCGAAATTCCAAATTCGACTGGAAACAATAAATTCCACTTTAAAACTTAAATAGGCTGAAAAGTATCCGTAAAATATTTTCACTAGAAAAATAGGGTACTTTTCGGGTTGTTACAATCACCCCTCCTTTTAAAAAGTTTCGTCCTCGAAACTTAGAAGAAGGAACGTAACATATATGTAGGTCTATTTCAAAACTGTTAAAAATATACCTGTAATAAAAATACTGAGTCTTATCAATGGTACGGAAGGTTCTCATCTGCAGTTTAAGAACATCAACGTCCCAAGTCAAAGACTTTAAAAAGATACATTTTCGCATCAATAAATGAGAAAACTAGTTATCGAACGTCTCCAATAACGAGTCTCAACACTCCTTGACGGTAAAATACTTGAAATCATAAAAATATTTCCAAAAGCTTTTAGTTCAAAAATTTTATAGTAAAGGTAATAACTCTACTATCTATGTCTAAAATTTCTAACTAAAGCTTCTAATAATTTATTTATAAAAGATGATATTCGATAGAAGAAACGGAATATTCGAAAGAATAAATCGAATAGAAAGAGGAAAGAAAGAAGGAATGAACCACAATACTATCTTCCATCTATGAGAATTCAAATGTCGATCGTAACTTGACAACACTAATTGCACCAGAATCTAGTCCTCAAGAGAGTGCAATATATCCTCTACATTTTCAATCATCAGATTCCTACCAAAATATTTCATAAGCATGACCCATTGAGTAACAACTCCCAATTATTCAAATTCAATTAAAATCTTCTAAGGTCCATCAAAACTCTTATTGGAAATCACCATCAAAATATTTATAATTAGGGAAACAAGACCGCTAACAACCTCAAAGTAAAGGACTTACTATGAAATCCTTTAATCCAATTTATTCGAAAACTCATTACCCTAAATTATTAACAATGACCCTTCTCATCCTCAAAAGTTGAATCACAAAACCTCAAAGAGATTAGTCATACAATTATTATTTCACTTAACTTTTGCCAAACATAGGGCAATGCAACCGTAAATCAATTTATTTATCTCTTCCAAACTCTCAATACATCGGTTTTCGCTTATAACAATATTCCTCAAGTTTGGTCATCCAAATCCAAAATTCCACAAGGTAATTATTCCCGTTAGGGTCCAACATTTAAAGACCATAATTTCCCAAGTAACACTTAAAGAATCACTAAAAATTCTTAACCACAACTACCAACTTATCATTATGATTATTTCGATCCTCAAAACGATATTGCAACATTAAGCTTTCATAGTCTAAAACCACTAGGAGAGTTTCATCCTAAGTTTATCCTCAAATCCTTATAATCATCTAAACATGAAACTAGCTCAATAGGACGGTTAGGTATCATATTCGAAACTCCTTCAAAACACATCTACTAACCCTTACGATAGCTAATAAGAAAACTACTTCTCAAGAGAGTAGGGATAAAAGAACTTGATACTAGGAACATTAGGAAGCGTCTCTTAAAGACTACGATAAGATGAAAAAGGCGAAGGCGAAAAAGGAAAACGAGGTTGATTTAAGGAAGTGAAACTACCAGACACTATCTCCGGACGGTAAAGATATAGGAGTACTTTCTCCAACTGAAGCTTTGAAAGGTAATTTATCGGATAGTCTCATCGAAATTAAGGACAAAGAAGCTCCCGTATCTAATAAAATTAAACACGGATTTCATAAATTGAAACATACCAGTCACCAGGTCTGGTTGAGCATCGGCCTCAGCGCGACTCATGACAAAAATTCGACCCTTCGGTCTCCCAGAAGTAGCTGGTGTAGAAGCTATCTTCTTCCTATCAGGACATACAAATGACTTGTGTCCCGGTTTCAGACAAGTAAAGCATACAATTGGCTTGTTGAAACAGCCAATACCGGGATGCATAGGCATCTTGCACGCAAAACAGATACGACCCTTAGGATCGTTGTTGTTGCTCGGGATGAATGGACGATTACTCTGATTTGCTTGTCCACTCTGAAAATTCTTCCTCTTGTTTGGGAAAGAGGGAGAAAAGGAAGGTCGAGAAGTAGGATATAAGGGTCTCTTGCCATAAGAATTAGGAGCAACATACGAGGAACGAGCCTCGTCGGCAATCTCCCCTTTACCTGATCTTCCCCTTTTGGCATCATTGTAGATAGAGACAAAAGAAGTAGCACTCCTACTGATCTTCCCCTTTACCTGAGGAGAAAGTTTTCCCAGGTAAAAGAAGGCCTTGTCTTCCTCCACTCTAATAAGTCGAGTGGCATAATGAGCCAACTCATTGAACTTTGTTGTGAACTCCTGAACCGAAAGAACTCCTTGCTTGAAGTCCATGAATTCCTTCAGTTTCTGCTGTCTCAATTCGTCCGGGTAGAACCTCGGCTCCAACAGCTCACGGAAACGAGTCCACCCAAAATCTGGTTCCAACTTCGAAGTAGGGCCAGTAAGTGACCACCACTGATCAGCTTCCTTCACTAAGAAGTGGGAAGCAAGACGGACTTTATCCGCTTCAAGGACATCATAAAGAGAAAAATTCTTCTCCATTTCTCGTAACCATTCAGAAAGCTTGACGGGATCCACTTCACCATCATAGGTTTTGGCTTGACTCCTAGATAGTTGTGAAGCAACCCACGTATAACTCCCGTGTCTCTCACGGTCAGGAAGAGGATTAGGAATAGGATTTGCCTGTTGATTTTGTTGATTCTGAATAATCATAGTAAGAGCTGCTAGGATCGCGTTGTCAACTCTCGGAGGCATCTTTGCAAAAGAAAACACAGATTAGTACTTATCATTTAGCAAGCACAAAGAGACTACAACATAAATCCTAATCTACCCATCCTACCATTCTATCTCACAAGTTTATTATTTTATTAAGGTCAAGTTATTTATACTAGGGTACACAAACGTGCGTCGGGAGCAAAATAGCTCTGATAGCAACTGTGACACCCTCAAATTTGCGGAAAGAAAAAAATTAATTTAAATAAATAAAAGATGAGAATACATTTCTAATAGGTTCACTTTAGTGAAAATCGGTAAATTTTAAAACCGGAACCTACTATTAAATATATTCATCATAACAAAGGTGTCTTAAAGAAAACGGTTCATAACAAAAAGGAATTAATATTATACATAAAAATTATCCAAAACGGGAGACATATCTCCCGTATAAATACGAAATAAAAGAGTGTATAATAATATACAATCCTAAAGAACCGAATATAGGTCCAAAGTAAATACTTCGCTCGCTAGCTCGTCAATGTACCCAAAGTATGCATCACAAACCTGCCAACCACATTAAATATAAACACGGAAGCCACAGTCAGTGGGGAGTAACTCCGAGTTCTCCCAGCCACGAAATGTCAAGTTTAATAAAACATGAATAACATAAAAGAGATGTATATGGAAAATACAACACTTTAACATATACGCTATGCTTTTCATGTTATGAATACAATTAACTAACATATAACCTATCATATGAAAGCTATCATGTGAATCTGATAATAATCTATAACACGAGGTAGGGAAGCTGGTATGCTAGCTCAGAGGTTACCGTTAACATGGCCATGATACACTCAAACCCTAATCAACACGTAATCATGTGAATCAGTTAACAATCGGTAATCCAAACTCTATAAACCTTAGCCGGCTTGCATCTCACCTTCTAAGATTCATAGAATCATACAAACATGAAAGACCAATACTTCTACAAACAAGCATAAGTTCTTAGTCCAGTCAATAGTCGACTTCTGTAACTCGAGGCTATACCACAAGGTAGGAAAACATCCTAGTCCTAGACTGATAAGACCTAGCGACAACAGCTATTCCATTCCCCGTCTCATGACAAAACAGTACACAAGAATCTCTACTAGGCGACCCCCTAGATAGAGTTGGCTAGTACTTAAGCTGGCTCCATTCCCAAAGTGGAACTATTAGGCAGCCATGCCCCGACTTAGAGATAAGCCCCCCAGGCCGTGACACAAAAGCTATCAAGCAGTGAACTATATACTCGTTAAAGATAGTAAGGCCTATCTATGACATGGTCCAAGATACTCATTTAGAATTAGAATGGTCAAGACGCCATATACTCATAATTCTCTATGGGTACTTAGTCAACACGACATATATCATACAATCAAACAGTCACGGGAAAAACTTCCTATCATGTGACTAATTGCATATAAATCATATTCAAATATCATATCGCCTCATATCTACTAAGGCTAATTCATTAATTAAATACAACCTTACTTGAAGACAAATCCCCGACCCGAGTCCCGCGACGGGTCATCAGTCAAAACGGGGCTGACTAGATCTTAGTTTGACCAAACCCGTTTGGTCAAACCGGCTAGAAACAGAGTCTTTACCAATTAGACTTGAACATAAAAATCATCATATTCATTACATGTTTATTTTATTAAAACTTCTAACTTGTGAAATATTAAATCTTACGAAAACCCGCATGACTTAAAGGATATCAAATTTAAACTATAATCTCGTATTATAATTTCTAACATGTGAGGAATTATAATATTATGAAACCGTCACAAGTCCAAAGACCAAAACCCGGACCAACCCAGACCTGGCTGGACCGGCCTGAACCAGCCGGTTTGGGCTGTTTCCAGCCGCCTCCTATGGCCACCTTCCACGGCCAACACAACCACCATTCCAAATTAATTCTAACTTGTTTTTAATTAACAACATCCATTTTTAACAACCAATTTAACCATCATTCATACAAAAATCATGGTTATAAATAAATCATACAAATATGTCAAGAACACCAAACATGCTATAAATTCATAAAACATAGTAATAACCACTACTTAGCATGTTACTAACTAAAACCGCAAGTAACAATAATATGAACAAAAACTAAAGGTATGTGACATTAATTCGTCGAGTAAATCGGAATCGTTACCTTAGCTAGCAAAATCAAGTAGCACCAAAAATAAGAAGTAAAGAAAAACCCGTCTACTAATCTTCCCCTAATATATACGAGTCACCAAACTCGTCTTCAAAATCTTCCCCTATAAGAAATGACAAGAAAATATTATTAGAATTAAAACTTGATTTTCCATAATTAAAGTGTTGAAAACGATTTTGTCGAAATTGAAAATAAACCGTACTTGAAGATGGAGAGCGAAGAGAAGATTCTAGAAATATAAGTTAGGACGGATTTGAATAAGAAATGAAGGTTTTATGACGATTTTGCTCAAGAACGACGAAGAACGATGAAGAACTATTAAAGAAAGTGTTGATTTGATCTTAAGTTGATTTATTGTAAAATGAAAAGTAGTTAGTGAGTAATGTTGGGTGGGAGTGCCGTGTAATTATAGGGAAAAATGGAGTAGGGTTTTGAAATTGTTGTTACGGAATTGACTCGGGTTT
>JAIUZE010045385.1:0-188185 GCA_022085475.1 Heliosperma pusillum | reverse complement strand
CAAGAAAGTCAAAGATGACTTAAAAGTCAAGAAAAGTTTATGACGACTTAAAAGTCAAGAAAAGTCAATGACGACTTTAAAAAGTCAAGAAAAGTCAAAGACGACTTAAAAGTCAAGAAAAGTCAAAGATGACTAAAACGGGATTTTCATGAAATCTCTCAGAAATTCCAAATACGAACTCGGAATTTCAAAATACGACTCGAAACAATAAATTCTATTTTAAAAACTTAAGTCTCTGAAAAGTGTTAGTAAATATTTTTACTAGAAAAATTGGGTACTTTTCGGGTTGTTACAGAGGACATCTAGTTGCATTCATTTAGGTTGCATTAGAATTTAATTATGTAATATATCGTCACATATAGGATTTGCATCCACGTAGAAAAAGAAAAAAAAAACCAAAAACATGTTATTTATTTTTTTCAAAAAAATCCTAAAAAAAAGAACAAAAAACACGTTCATTTGATTTTCTCATTCTCCTCCTAGCACTTGGACATTGAGGACAATGTCCGGTTTAAGTGTGGGGAGGGAAATATCCATTCTTGTACATATTTGTAAATTTTGTATATGCGTGATGAAAAATCTCAAAGAAAATTTCAAAAAAATCGAAAAATCTTCAAAAAAAATCCAAAAATATTGCATTGTATATATTTGTTTTTGTCTAACAAGTGATGTAGGCACACATGGAGCATTTGAAACAATAGGAGAATAGAAGACCGCTTGGTATACTCTTTCCAACTATTTTCTGCTTTTTCCGCTCTTTTCGCTTATTTTGATTAATATGGAGGAGAACGGGAAATTGTTGATGAGGATGTTCCTCGGGAACTTGATGTGTGTTGCTTATGTGCTGCTAGTCTAGACAATGTTGCATATTTATTTGATTGTTATTAGGAATTAGAATTGCATTCAGTCACATGTGAATAATTGTTTGTCGTTTTAATTTTTCCTTGCATCGAGTTTGTAAATATTTTGAGCAAAATGTGGTCTAGAAAGGGAACACGATACCCCAATGATGAGATTGTCTTAACCGTGTCTTCCCCCTTCTAGTGGCTTGCACCTCTTTGAGCCCCTTTGTTAGACACCCGGGGAGTAGAGTTAACCCAAAGGCCATGTACCGCCTTGTGAGACCAAGTAGATCGTAGGCTAGACCTAGACTTCGACAAGCTACTTACATGTGAGACCTAGAACCTCCTTTAGACCGGTGCATTCATACCCGGTCTCCATAGGTTGTAAGTAGGCTCTTTGCGTGACATGTCACATCTTCACGCACAAGTGTGTCGTTCTTTCCTTAGGTCGCGAGATGTATTCCTTTTTGTGTGCATAATTTGAAACAATCCGTTGCTTATAATTTTTGAGCCTCACATTGCTATGTAAGCCTACTTTCAACCCTTTAGATTAGGACCAACTTTTGCATCCCCTTTGAGCCTTAGCCTTTCATTTGGCATTACTACATATACCAACTACATCCCATAAACAACCTTCCTTGATCAAGAAAGTTGTCACTTTGTTTTTGGTGTTTTGAAAAGGGAAACTTGTGTCCTATTTAGTGAACTCGAGTTAAGTTCATTTGAGTTGAAATAATTGGTTTATATTTGGCTTTGATTTTGAATAAAGAGGTTTTATAAAAGCAAAAACAAAATACAAAAGAAAGAAAAACGCAAAACAACAAAAAAAAAATCACTTCATATTTATTTATTTCATGTTTTGCAAGAGAAAAAAAGTCAAGCAACACTCCTTATCCATCATTAAGCGAGTAGAAAAAGACGTTGCAAAATAAATGGGGATTTGATGTTTTTCCAAGTGAATCGGACTTTCAAGTTTGATATTTTCATTTGTTGTAATAAATTGGGAGAAATGGAATTTTGGACAATTTCTTGATTTAAAACTCCACATCTCCATAACGGTGCTTGCACCAACCCCGTTTCGACCCACCACCTATCCCCGCTACAACCCTTGTTTCACCTTATGTGCATTTCTATCTTTACATCTCATATGCGACCATATAGGAGAGGATTACACATTAGATTGCGGGCATGTCTCACAAGTCGAGTAGTTGAGTGGTTTTGGTTACTTTTTGTCAGAAAAATCACCCGTTCTTTAAATGAGTGACGAGTGAAAATCGTGAGGAAGTCGGTAGTCTAAGTTCTCTTAGTCATGGGTCGCATTTGGTTGAATCTCGAGTCGTGTCTTGTTGGCTTTATACGGTTGACTTTGCCTCCCTTTTGCGCGCCTTTAAATTTGTTTTATTGGCATTTGGGGGTCATACTCGGGTTGCTTGAGCCATGATTAGGGGGTTGACACCTTGTTGAGACTCTGAGACGGTATCTCCCGAACTAGACCTTTGGTTTTTGAAACGAAACCCAACCGCTTAGATGAGGAAAGTGGTTGTTCTTTTGATTGATCATCTAAATTTTATGTCATTTACGTGCTTAATCTTGGATGCATCTAAATTTTTCAGCAAGACCCCACTTGGCTTACAAGGAAGTACATACCTCATTATATTTCGTTGTGAGTTGAAGGGACGGAGAAGGCCCGTTAATTGCCTTTCATCGGATTTTAGTAGTCTAGTTTAGCTTAATTAAATAAGTGTCTTGTTTTTGTCCACTTACTTACTCGGGGACGAGTAATGTTTAAGTGTGGGGAGGTTTGATATATGATTATTTTGAACCGTTTCCCCTCCTTATTTTCTTATGTTTCATCGCATTTAGTTTTGTTTGGCGTCGGTTTTATCGTATTTTGGCCCTCATCTCGTGTACTCTCATACCATTTAATTTCGTCTCAATTCACAGGAAATATGTCAAGACAAGGATGAGACGGGATGAGAACCGAGAAACCGTCACAAAACTAAACAAAATGAAGAAAGGAAGAAAAGGAGAGGAAGAAGAGGATACAAGGGGCTCAGCCGGCCAAGCCCACCGGCAGCCGGCCAGCCGGTTGAGCACCCAAAACTCATACAAAGAAAGGAAGAAAAGGAGATAAAGAGCAGTGGGGCTCAGGCCTTGCACCCTAGATTTTAGCTTTCAATATTCCTAATCATTACTTTAATCCTTTGATAATTAGCACTAATTACTCTAGTTTTCTACTTAGTTATCTTTAGATCTAGTCTTTCCTTGAGCTATTTTTGAACAATTGGGTTGTAATTTGAAGACAAGAGGAGACTCTTATTTGATTATTAATCCAAGTTCCATCCTTTATTACAAGTTTTGGTATAATTCCTCATCTTTATTTTATTACTTGTCGTTTAATTACTTCTTGTTGTTTATTTAATTAGTTTTCATGTTGAATATGTCTTCTCTAGTTTATTTCATGTCAAAGTACCCATCTTTAATGTTTTTCTTCATTAGTATGTGTGAGTAGTGCCCTTCTAGGGTATATGGGGGATCTTTTGTAGGTTCTTGGGGTTAGAATGTGGTTTTGATTGTAAAAATCTAGTCTTTTGGTAATTCCTATATTTTGTGCACACCATGTGTTTGTAGAAATGCTAGAATGAGTAGTTCATGCTTTCTTTCATCTTGTTGCTAGCTTAGACGAGAGCTTGGCTTGTTTGTTGTTTGTGTGTGTTTATAGGAGTCTTGGGGGAGGTAGGGCGAGAATCCGACCAAACCTAGGCAAGGAACTGTCTTTCACCGAGAGGTGGAGACCTACCATTACTTATCTTTAGACCGACTTTACTTTCTACCATATTCAACCCCAACCTCATTAGTGAACCCATTTACCTTAGTTTCCTTAATTCTTGCTTTAAATCTCATAATTACTTACTTGTTAGACTTAGTTAGTTTCACTCACCTTCAACTTGCTACTAGCTAGAACTAAACTAGAACTTGATTAAACCGCCTTAGAACCATAATTACCGTCCCTTGGGATACGACCCTTGCAATACCCAACGATAACTCGTTCGCTTGCGAGGTTATGTAAAACTCCATCAATCAGTCCAAAGATGTTTTACAGACTTACATGTCATGAAATTCTCCTTCAACAGAGGACAAATTGATCTTAACAACCAGCAACGCACCATGTAATCACACCTCATCCACAGTGAATACTTAGGAGAAGTGAGCGAAGGCATTGGTACAAGTCCTGTGAGAAAACCTTGCTTGTTTTTGGTGCCTAACACCATTACAACACTCTTGTTCCATGTCATGAAATTCTTTCCGTTGAAGTCAGTATTTCCAAGGCTCATCCCTGGTGAATCAGAATTTGCAAGATATAACGGATCATCGTATGGATTAGTATAAGGAATTTCGTCTGCTGCACTATCATTCGCCATTGTTGAACAAGGAAAGCTTCAAAGATATTTAAAAAAAAAAAACGAATTTGAGAAGAAAACCACGGAAAAAAAAACGTAATTTTGAGTTTTATTGTTTTAATTATAAAGCGGAAGTAAGGATATGCATAAACAGGTTAAAACCTGCTCTGATACCATGTGAAATTGAGCATGCATGGAGTCATGACAACACTCCATTAATGAAGCTTAAAGCTTAACACTATAACAGAATTTAGAGTAAGAGGAAGAGAGAGAGTTTAGTGAGAGAAAGAGTAAATAGAATTGTGCAGAATTATTCATACAAAGAGTAGAAGCAAAGTATTTATACATATTGTTCTTAACTAGAATAAATATCTAGCTTATGTATTAAACTCCATAACAAAGTAAGTCAAAGTTTGTTATAGAAGTCAAAGTTAGTTAGAGGTAACTAACTCTAGCAACAACAACCTAATTCACATTGATTCTCTCGATATTTTACTTCATGTATATAACTAATCACAAATTCTCGTTTGTGACGGTTAATATACGCTACAAGCTTGTGACGGGTCGGATCCCTCTCACAAGCTTGCAAGTGGGAGGGCAAGTGGGAAACCAATGGTTTCCCACTTGCAAGCTTGTGAGAGGGATCCGATTCCGTCACAAGCTTGTGACGGATAGAACCGTTACAAGCAAGACTAATTGATAACTAATATAATATTTCAATACATTGAAAAAAATGGTCTAAACAAGGTACTGTGATTTGTTATTGTAAGCATATTAAAACATATTACACTTTCTCAATTAAGTATTCTATAAACTTAAAAATTCGGAATAGTAACTCTCCTATGCGACGGTCTCATTCCCCACTTTTTTTTCAAAATGTGACCACTTTTTCTTAAATAGTGACTACCTTGATAATAAATGTCATTTTTAAGTCATAAAAGATGGTTACTGTTTATTAATAAATGGTCACTATTTGTCAAAAAGTGGTTACACTTAACCCGTCGCATATGCGACGGTTGTAAACAAGAATTTGTGAATTCGGAAAATTCACATGATACCCCTGAAATTTACAATTTTGCTCGAAATACCCAAAATTTAGTTCTAGAAAATTTTAGAGGCCATAACTCGTGTTTACGAGATTAGAAAGTGACGATTTTTTTCCAAATTGATCGTCTTTCTGAGAACTACGATTTGAAAAAAAAAAAATTATCGTATTTGTATCCCGTAGTTAGGAGTTATTGCATGTCAAAGTTTTTTTTGACCGAACAAACGTAGCGAGCATATCTCTTGGTTACGAATTCCGAACTCGACAATTTTTTTTGTTTCAAATCGTAGTACATGAAAAGATGATCGATTTGAAAAAAAAAATCGTCACTTTCTTATCTTGTAAAAACGGGTTATGACCTCTTAAAATTTTCTAGATCTAAATTTTGGGTATTTCTGACAAAATAACAACCTCGGGGGTAACATGTGAATCTTCCGATAAGAATTTCAGGCTAAAAGAAAAAATAACATTAACTTAAAATAAGTGTCATTAATCATCATAAGAGTAACTAATAGGGATGAAACAAATACCTACAATTAAAGCACATATACTTAACCTTAAAATGACAATATGTACCACAAATAAAAATACAAAATACAACAATTTTTTTAATTACTCTTTTCCTAATGAAAGAAGTTGTGCTCCCATCATCATCATAACTTTAAATTCTTCAAAATTAATAGTTCCATCACCATCTCTATCAACTCCACTAATCATCTTTTTGCATTCATCTAATGAACAATCATCACCTAAACTTTTCATTACCATATACAATTCTTGAGCTGAAATATTACCATTTCCATCTGCATCATAAATAGAAAATGCTTCCTTCAAATTATTCAAAACCTCATTTGAATCAATTCCTTTTGTATTAAGTGCAATAAACTCCTCAAGATCAATAAAACCGTCTCCGTCTGCATCAACTTCTTTCATCATCATACCAAGTTCTTCCTCACTTACTTCTTGCCCTAAGCTGCCCATTATCGACCCGAGTTCCGTTGACGATATTTTCCCGTCACCATTTACGTCGAATTTGTTGAAAACATGCTCAAGTTCTTCGGTGCTATTGGTGTTATGTGAACGAAATGAAGAAGAACAAGATTCTGTGAAGGAGTTGTCTTGATTATTATTGGAATGTATAATAATATCTCCATTTGAATTGTTTCTTTTCTTTCTCTTTATTTTAAAGAATGTTTTAGCAAATCCCATTTAGTTAATTTATCTTTAAAGTGTAAGGAATGCAAAAACTTAAATATTCTATTGGTTTTTTTTAACTATCTCATTTATAGATAAAAATGATTGAATGACTTTAAATAAATGTTATTAGCTGGATATATACTATTGTTAATGAAACTCTAAATGTAGTCAATTATCATTTATACGATAATTTTAGTCCATCGTTAATAAATTATGAGGATTTGTACGAATGTATAAGAAAATCACCTCTAATAATAATTTGTGTTAGTTTAAATAAGTATATATGACAAATATTTGCTCCTTCCTTGGATAATACTTGAAAGAGTTGCAACAAGAAAATCTAAACAAAAAAGATATCTTGATTTATCGGACTTGCAAACAAATTAGCTTGACTCGTATATCATAAGTATGAAGTATTATCACTTTTGAATAAGATCAAGTATTTTTTTCGTCTCGGTGAACCATTTGTGGTTGTACTTGGTGAATGACAAGTGGAAAATAATTCCATTGGTTGATCAAATTACACATAGATTATCAACAAATAAATGAGACACCTTAAAATAAAAATGGTAAATAAATGACTGCGGCGAAGGAAGCATATCATAAGTCAAGCTGATTTGAGTTAAGCTGATTTATTTAAAAGAAGCTAATTTGAATAAGATGAAGTATAGGTAAAGCAATGAGATATCAAAGTGATTATGCGTGGAGAAGCAATGAGATATACTTTATATTATTACCTTTTTATTATTTAAAGTTTAATGTGTCGAGATATTAGGATAGACTGATAGTGTGATATAAGATAAAACATAAAATGGAACAAATAATCTCAACTCATATATATGAATTGAAAAATCAAGACTGTTTGGAGCATTCATGGCGTCAATTCAAAACTAATTTTAGGTTAATACATAGGCCCAATTAAGTTACATGTTTAGAAGTCATGCTCTCCATTCAATCAAAGCATATTTCATATCTGTACACGTTGTCTTGCCACGTGTTTACGGACATAGGCCATGTTCTCTTGGACTTAAAGTCACCTCTTTTAAGTTCAGTTCATTTCTTATAAGTTCAGTTCAGAAAAGTTCAGCGAAATTCAGTCCAAAAGAACGAGGCCATAATCCATTTACTTTCAAGTTTCAACTGTCAAGATTGCATTCTAACAAGAGAAAATAGACTATCCATTATCTAAAAGAAATGGAGAGGATCATAATCTCTATTATTCGATATAACTCATGTTCATCATTCTAGATTTGTAGGTATGGTCGGTCAGATTTATTCTGTCAAGAAACTTGAATAGACAAACTCATAGTCGTTTAAAATTCAGTATTTTTTATTTCAAATCGTACTCCTAATGCTCGATTTGAATGGAAATTGTCATTTCTAAATTCATAGCCATAATCGAAGTTTTGTGGCTCAAAATTAGGAATACCTCTTGCGAAGTGGCAAACTTGAAAGATATTACGTGAATTTTCCATATAGTTTGTCAGTACCATAAAAGAGAAAGCAAAATATTAAAGAAGTTTCATTTTATTTTAGATGTCTTTTGGAAAAAGATTTATGTTATTAAATTTTTCGAACTGTTTCAGCACAAGTTCTTACAATAGTAGTTAATGAAGGACGGAACATTCTGTTCTTTCCGATGTGCTCAACTCCCTCTAATCAGCAAAATCCAACTTGTAAAACATAATGAAAGTGTGGTTTCCTCAATAAATACATTACCGAGATCCGTCACTCGACAAACCTTTTCATCAAAATTCAAACTCAGATACTAATAACCCTATTGACTCTCATTGAGAATAAACGGAATATTGGAATTGCAATTGGAACCCGAGAATCAGTTATGATGTCAAAGCAACTACATCTATGCCTAAAAAAGTAGAACACGAAGCTGCAGTAACTGAAGACGATAGCTGAAGCAATTCACCTTCAACTCGAGTCTAGCATTTTTCAACATCTTCTTCATCGACTATAATCACGCTTTCACCACCTCCTGGAGATGCTGTGATTGGCTTTTACCAGGTGGTATGAAGATAAAGTCATCCCACCCTGAATTCTTCTCACTTATCTGCAATTGCAACCAACTGGCCAAGTAAGAATTGGCGTCCATTGCATATCTGTGCAATTAATGGCCGGATTGGTTTATGGATGGACTGCTAACATACGGATATAGTTCCAAGTGCTGGTGTATGAGGAGCAGCAATGAGACTACATTGCCACTAGGCAAGGGAAGTCAAAGTATGTAGCATTACCGCTATGTTACTAACATATAGAGGTTGCTGACCCATAATGAAACATGCCTTGAATTACATCATTTGATTGCTACTTCACGATAAAAAGAAGTGCAACCAGTTTAGCAAGTCATTATGATAAGTCCAATTTATCCAAACTCAACGATTGTCGGGCTCCATCAGAGATACAAAATGGTGCATCAGAAATCAGAATCATGATGAAAATAGTAATAGTATCAGTGAAAGTATGAAAATGAATAGTGGTGAGCATGAGAAAGTACGAATATCAAAATAGAAGAAAGAAAAGAAAAAAAAAAAGAGCTACAAATTGTTAAGGTGTTAATACCTCCATTCTCTTTAAAACATCTTCTAAGCTTCCCACCTGGGTAACCAAATATAAAGACAGAGAATTATTAGGAAGTGTATATATCAGGAAGCGTAAACAAGAAGACAAACTTAGGCTGCAGGCTAGGACAATGACATGAGGAACAAAAGAAAGATAACAGAAAGACATCATTGTCCACGGCTTTTGTCTTATCCTACAAACTAAAGAACATAATACAATCCAAGTGATGGGACATGGATCTATTTAATATATGCCCAGACAGCCGGCGTCATCAACTGGTTGGCCAGACAATTCTAGCTGAAAGGATGGCTTAGCCTCGGCTGAAGAGCTGAATAGCCAACGCCTATGAGAGCGTCGCCTGCTCTCACGACGACATCACCTCATCACCATGCCACCTGCCCACAAGTACAAGAGTACGGTACATTTCCTCCATACATACCTTACTCAATTCATTATAAAGGACAGCGAATTCTATACATTCTCTCCCTATACCTAAAAGCTTAACACTAATACCTCACATGTTGGATTGACCATTCATCTTACACTTGCTGACATAGGCATCGGAGAGAGTCCCTCGAATACCCCTATTCCTTGTTTGTCACTTGTACAGGACGTTAGCAGACCTCAAATACTCAGCGGGACAAGCATTCAAGATTTCAAGCATCCATAACCTTTATAAGGAAGAGTGCATTTACATTGTATTTTGTACTCCGTACTTTGTAATACATTTACTAGATTGGTTCACCCAAAACAAGTATATCATGAAAAATAATTTTAATGGAAAAGGCTATATCAATAACGCGAATAATCATTTGTTTTATAACAGGCATGTAAGACTCTTGCCCACTGCAAAAAGGGATTTAACATATTCAGACAATTTTTTGCATCCATGTATGTCCCCTGGTGGGAAGGAGGAATCTATATCTGTCGTTTCATTAAATTAGATATAAAAATATAATACTCCCTCAATCACAGAGTTACTGTTGTGTTTGACATTGCGCATATATGACGTCCTCCGACATTTTAATTATAAAAGGTGAAGAATTTGTGTTTACATGAGAGTTATTCCGGTACATCCCAGAAACATGACTATCACTCTCGACAGAGGGTGTAGTGAACTAAGAAAAGTTGCAGAAAATGTAAAGATAGAAAGGCATACTGCTATAGCCTGAGAAACTCCCCGGCCTCTTGATGTCCTTTGGGACAGTTCTTTCTCAATATCTTCCTACACCAGTTAAGGATACCAATGAGTTAGAGGTACAAATGCCAATTAGACAATAGTAAATCTGCACATTGGCTAGTAAGATTAGCAGAGTTAATGAAAACTAGATAATAACCTTTCGGAAATAAATAGGGCAGTAACGCTTGTTTTTCCTCTTCACAACCAAAAGGTCTGACTGCATACAGCGGGAGTAAGAGAAAAGAAAAGCATAATATGTCATAAATCAGATCCTCATATATATAAAATATATACACATATTTTAAGAAATTTAAACAGAAGTCAACAAGATTCATACAACAGAAGTTAGTTTCTTTAACAATCCATTCATAAGAAGTGTAATAGAGTAGGGGATGTCCCATACTAACCTAACATATAATTACAGAGCGTATACTACCAACAGCATACAAATTTGAAGATCAAGGTTAGAAATAATAATTCTTATCAAGAAACCCCACTCGTGACCCAACAAGTTTTATCAAGTGCCGGACTCCTGCCCAAAAATTAATAGGTTTTAGCATTCAGCAGTCACATCTCGGTTACCGTGATAATAATGCGGCCGGTACCGTTTCAAAACGAGATCGCAGTAACTTTAAGAACTTTTATAAGTGTGAAATAAAGTGTCTTAGCCCATCATTAGTACCTCGCGCCCACCTATCACTAGGTAGGTAGTGACAATCCTGTGATAAATAATCTCTCTTTCCAGTTTCAAAAGCTTACATAAGTCGCTCCAACAAAAGTTATAACAACATCAATTTTCAAACGTTAATCTCACATGCTACTATATGTCTAATCTTAAGCTCTTCATTTAATATTATTAAAACCCAATTCTGAAGCTAAGCAAATCTGATATGCTACTATGATCATTAGTGACTATTTTGACAGCTTATTTGAGATTATAATTAAGATCTGCATTTCAATGTCTAGATGGGATTGCATTTAGTACACATATAGAAGACATCCCAAAACGGTGAAAGCACGTGGACGTCAAACTCAAAATGTAGCAAGAAAATATACAAAAATAATTTTTGTTAGAAAAGAGACCCAGAATGTCACCAAGAATACCTGAAAGACAGGCACGCCATCAAACCCACTTTTAGTCTCTGAGGATTTTAACTGAAACAAAAAAGATAAACAAGATATTAAAGTCAGAATTAGTAGCTTGCTTACAATCCCTGAGTTGGACAAAGTGACATAGTTAACCAACTTTGAAACCTATCACATGATGCTCCATGATAAGTCAACTCAAACTTTCTTTGTGAATGGCCATGTTATATCATATGATCATATTAATAAGATTTAGCATTCCTTAGTTTTATATTGGTAATATCAGCCATATTAATCTAATATTGGATGTAATGACCATGTACCTCATTCCAATATCAGCCATGTTTTGACTGACATTGCAATGATCATATTGCTTACTTTCTTTATAGCCTTAACACTAGAAAATATGGACATGACATGTTTAGATTTCTTTACATGTCAGCCAAAAACATACAGCAGCATAGAGTCACGTCCTGATCTTTTCGTAGATGCGGAAATGGGACGCGTGTCACTAAACACACAGTGTGTCGTATGCTAAGTCAGGCAAAACCGAAACACAACTCAATATAATATCCCACGGAAGGTTTATGGTGGATGATTACAATGCAAAACTATATATGTGCAGAATATTGCAAAGTAATATCGATATGAATTAATGTATATGATCAAGGTTATAAGATACAAGATAAGGTTTATTGAATTATAATAAGTATACAATTATAATCCCGTTGATGAGTGAATGATTACAAACTATGGCCTAAGGGCCCTATATATACACGCAAAGGATTGTGATGGTTGGCCTTTTGGCGCCAAACAAGAGGTGGTTATGGACTTATGGGGCCTTTTTGGCGGGAAGAAATGGCGCCAAGGGGAGGGATGGTTGCAAAGGAGTAGTTGTTTAACTTATCTTGTTATCATCCTTATCCCTTTGGGGTCTTGGTAACCATCCAGCTAGTGTGGACTAAGCATACTTGTCATTGACTGCGTGAGTGAACCTCAACAAAAGTTGAGCTACTCTTGACTACTTGGACTGGCATTGAGCTGGTCACTACTACGCTTGACTGCTACGCTTGACTGCTCGGGGCGTGACAATAGGCTCAATATTGCTCATATTAGTGTCTTAAACTGAAGGTTGACTTTTCCAACCATATATGATGTTTTGTTAAATGAAGTCTCGCATTTCTTTTTAGACCAAAACCCATTTCTGTGTAGTATTGTAGTCCCATATATGTTTTTTTTTCTCCTTTCTTCTCTTTTCTCGAGTTAGCACCACAATAACTACAGCAAGATACATCAGTTCACCAAGTATATACTCACGACCTCATAACCTTAAACCAAATCATCCACCGCCCTAATTTGATTAATCACGATAACTACCCGAAATTGGTTGTCCTTGTTGGTTTAAATTAGGTGGAATGACTGGGAAAGTCCAATTCCATACTAGATCGTCCTATTCTTCATTTAACATAGAATGCAATTTTCCCTTATCCCCATCCTCATTCCTCTTTTCTTTTGTGAGTGCCCAGAAAGGAAAATTTGTTCGAGACCTATGATACTCTAACTTTGCTGTAATAGTGAAGCACAGCGATTTGTTGGAAAATTGCGCTCGGGTCTAAAATGAAAGGTTGGAGTGTCATGTCATGTTGTATTGAAATGTTGGGATGTCAGCCACACGGACAAAGAGATTAGTCGAGTTAGCATAGTTTAAGACCGTTTTCAATTGAAAATAATATTCTTCAGAAATTTCCCCGAAAACCGACAAAACAAGAGTAATAGAGTTAAGAAAAATAAGGTGGGAATGCTTAGATTTGAGGAAAGAAAACCTAAGCGGAGAAAGTTTAACTGTCTTGAGTACGTAATTTAACATAAATTAATTGTCCGTGGCCATGAGCAGAATGGGAAGGACATGGCACATATTTGCACAAATTATTATTAACATACAATAACTTCAGTAAAGGTCATAGATTTTGGTAGAGGGCTTTACATTCTGTTGACAAAGGTTAGACAGGCGTGAAGACAAATCAGCTTGCAGGTATGGTAGGTCAAAAGAATAGGCATAAAATAGTTTTTGCTCTATAATAGATTCATATACTTGGAATAGAGAAAGATCGGCATACAATAATCTCAAAAGAAGACAGACTTTCAAAAGAGGGTTTATATTCTGTTTAAAATGGTTTGATAGACGCAGAGAGGCAAGATAAACATTGCGGATATTGTAGGCCAATAGAGTAGGCATAATATAGTTTTCAACTCTGGAACTGATTCACACTTGATATTTAAAAAAAGCTACGTACTATACTCAACTCTTTAGTAGACTTGTGATCCCTTGAAAAATGTATGATTTCAAAAAGGTTTGATATTCACTAAAATGATAGTATCAGATAAAATTACCCACAATAAAAGCCTAAAAAATAAGTTACTAATCATTACAAGATTCGAAAAATCACAGCCCACATATACTCCATTCCTGAAAACAATTTTCTGCTTCTGAGCTTACATATCAATTTTCCACATCTTAGCTTACACTTGCGTGGTCAACTTGTTAAATGAAAAAGTTAAGTTTCACTTACCAACACTTCAATATGGTCTTTTTCAAATATTCCCACGTGTGTAAGATGTGTAACTAAGATGCTAATGGCTGAGCACATAAAGGCAAGTCCATATTGCACAGCAGGACTTGGAAAACACATTGGTCAGCAGACAGAAGTGGCAGGCATGAGCTAAAGGTGCCGGACACATAATAAGGAGTCGTGTGATGTCTATTTCACAAGACGAGCACGATAGAATACAGCCCATTTTATAGATCTAATTCACTAGAAAGAAAGGGCAC
This sequence comes from Heliosperma pusillum, assembly GCA_022085475.1. Classification (NCBI taxonomy): domain Eukaryota; kingdom Viridiplantae; phylum Streptophyta; class Magnoliopsida; order Caryophyllales; family Caryophyllaceae; genus Heliosperma; species Heliosperma pusillum. The sequence continues at coordinate 174,030 of JAIUZE010045385.1, read as the reverse complement.
CTCTAATGCGTTCCTTATTTGAACAGGATCAGGCAAGAACCGGAATGCAATTCCTTCAACCTTCAACATATACACCTGCAGAAGATGTATATGAGACCTATAAGCCGAAGGAGACTGAGTCACTGACAGAAAGAAATGGAAAAAAGACAAGATATAACAAACTTACATGAAGACTAATACAATAAATATAAAATTAAGGTTTACAATATAAGTCCATCATTTTCTTATCCACGCCAACAATGTGCTCAAGAGTCAAGTAGTAAACCCTCGCAAATCTATCATTTGTGACTACTGATTTGCTTACTGTAATAAAAAACGGATTCCCTTGTAGAGAACCTCAACTTGATAGCTTCTAGTTGGATCATTTTCCAAGCCCACCGCACAAATATAGTTCTTCATTATTAACTCACCAAATGAAAAAGAAAAAAAATTATTGTTTGTTGGCTGGTAAGATATGGGCACCATAGTTTCAAAAGGACTGAGATGCACTCAGGGGAAGAAAACCAGTGGGATCAACGTGCAAGGCATGAGGCGAAGTAGTGCGCCTCATGCATACGATGCTTACCTTTCTTGTGAAGGGATTTGTATTTTTAAAATACCCTTTTCTCTAAAAACCATTGCTTGGATTTTAAAGACATAAAAGGTAAAGATAAAGGGGCAAAGGTGGGCATAATCAATGAAGTAGAAGAAAAAAATTTGAAAATGGTACAGTAGCATGCGTTTCTAACTGCGCCTTGTGTAAAGTAGAAAGGCTTAGTTTTATAAGGAGCAAGGTCAGTGCCTTATTGACATGAGGCGCACACTTCTTGCAAAACAATTTTGCATTTTCTAGACAAATTTTGTGTAATATTCCCTTTTTCTTATTTAACGAGGGTTGAAACGTAAAAGAGTTTTATAAGGAGCAAGATAATGTGCTAAAGAGAAGGGGATAATAAGGGAAAAAAATATTTGAATAGCATAGTAGTGTGCCTCACTCACTGCGCCTTGTCTATAAGGAGAATAATGGCATTTGCGCTAGAGCCTCACTGAGCCTTGGGCTTAAGCACGCCTAAGGTGTGCTTTTCTAAACAAAGGTACATGGTGTACCTAAGGTGCCCAAGTGATTTGGCTATTAACTCACAAAGCCTTCGCCCAAGGATGTGATGAGGCTATATGAAAAGAGATAATTGTAGTAACCCTCTTTGCTTGGTTGAATTTGGATCCAACTAAACCTCACCACAGCCTTAATTTAAATATGCTTACAGACTACCCAAAACTGCCACAAATGTGGACAATAGTCTCATTGGCTGATCAAATAAACCATTAGAAGTATGCCTAATATAGAAAGGTAAACAAATGAATGAGACACCCCAAAATGAAAACAGTAAACAAATGACCGGGACGGAGGGAGTGATTGGTGCTATAAAATGTTCCTGTGTTACTAGGGATGATAATGAAATCGATCATTTCTCAAATGCAAAATGTCATAATAGTACTTCCTCCATCCCAAAATAATCCTCCTAGTTTGACTTGCACAATCTCCAAGACACCACTTCGACTCGATTTTTCTCCATTTATATAAAAGTTTTTACATTCAAAACTTTTTGTGAAAGATGAATGGATTGACTTCGACTCGATTTATCATCATGTTATAGTTTTGATTATTTTTACACGTATTAATGGTCAAGGTTTTTATTTTTGCACCACAAAAGTCAAACTAAGAAGATTATTTTGGGATGGCAGAAGTATGTCATCCAATACCACTAACTACAAATGGTCCCCTCCCTTCTCCTTAATCTTTGTGCCAAAAGCAAAGGTAAACAAATGACCAGCACAAAGGGAGTACATAGAACAATCCCACTCCTAATCCCTAAACCGACCACAAAGTCAATCCATGAACCCATCTTCTAAGAACAGTAGAAACACAATGCAAAGAGCACTAGAGAACAAGAAAATGCACACTTGAAACACATATACGACCATAAACTGCGCAACAAACCGTTACAGAGTACTTCGTTTTACCCAAATTCAGTTTAACTTCCGTTAAGTCCGACATAAACACTAATCTACAAACTCAGCCAAACTTCGATATCCAATTCGACAAAGCAACAAGCAAATATAAACCCTAGAATCACAATCTAATAGAACAATCACCGAAAAACGCAATGAACTCACCTGGTCAAGAGTAATTGGAACAATCTTAGCTTGACTCCGCAACTCCTTTCTTCTACTTTGAACCTACAAATACATTTAAACACATGTTATACTCGATTTCTCGACACAACACGACACGTCGACACTTCAATTCATACAAAATGCAACTTATAATCGTAATTACGAAACAAAAACCCGAAAACCTGAGCAAGAAAAGCTTCGGCATCTTCGCGGCGAAAGCAGAGCAAACTAATGGACTTAGTACCATTAGTAGGATCAGAAATCAACACGAATTCATTATTCGTATTACTAATTGTGTAAACCGAAGTTCCAATTAGGGTTTTTGCGACATAGTCGGTGGTTAAAGCGACGTCGTTTGAAGGCTTCGACTGGCTCAGCGAAGCAAAAGGGAGAGAGGGACTAACCCGGTTCAGATTGAGGTTAGAAGAGAAAAGTGAACCGGCGACTCGGGTTGAGTCAGCGAGTCGAGTGGTGAGTTGGGTGCCGAGTTGAGTGAGTTGTTGATGGAGAAATGTTGGAAGGGATAGGAGAGGGTTGCTGGTTGGTGGTGTTGTTCTTCGGGATTCCATTTCTTTTTTGGGTTCCGTTTTCGGACTTGGCTTGCTGTCCCTTCTACTCTTTTGTTTCTACCAAGTTTAATAATTATCGTTTTTTAATCCCAATTAATTTAAGTTATTCTTAAAAATGACGTTACGTCACAAAACGGTCAAATATCACTCACACGGATAAATAAAACAAAAAAATCAAAATGTTTAGATAGTACACAAATATCTTGTTTTTGCTAATATCTACTTATATGGGTGATATTTGACCCGTTACAGGTACATGACGAATACGCTTGTTACGAACAAGAATTTGTATCATTTATAACAGAAAATGGTCTTATCTGGAGTGTAACTTCACGAGTAAGAAAAATGAATTATTGAATTGCGCACTATGAATAATTTCTTTTTTCAATTTTCGTCATTGTTAAATGGAAACACGCCATTCTCAATAGTGTGTTAGTTTGATTTGGATAAGGTTTCTCCACTTTAGCATGAGAAACATTTTGATAAATAAACATTTTTTTTTACTTTTATCTTGGAAAAGTTCATTTTAGTACTTTGTGTTAGCGTCTTTTTCTTTTTACGCATTAAATTTGAAGTTATACATATTTTATAATAACGGAATTGCTATCAAACAATTGTGTACACACTACGCCGAGTTTTATGGTTTTTTTTTTTTTACTGTTCATCATTCCAATTTTTGATCCTATAAAGCATCCATGAACAGTGACACTACACTAATCTGTATTGTGATCGCTAGTTTACATTTAATCATCTAGTTACCCACTAAGCCACCAAATGATGAAATACTGCAAATGTATACATACAGAGCATGAGAGCAACTGTGTCACAAGTTCAGCCCTTTCTTCACCTGAGAAAATCAAGTCCCTCTGACGCTTAAACTTTGCATCCAAGATTAGAAATCGTTCCTGAATCATGCAAAGATGAAAACAGAAACGAAAGTTCCACAGTGGCGCTAAACAAAAGACGAAAAAGAAAGAGGAAGAGAAAAACAGCAGCAAATCCATCTCAATGCTATTTACCCATTAATGCTATTTACACAATCCGTATCAGTTACATAGCTCACCATTTTGACATGTGAAATGGTTTCATATGAGAGTACAGGATACTGCAGAGGCGTGAACTTTACGCCTTTTAGGAGTATATAGAAGAATTTCATATCCAAATATCGATGTAGCTATGTGGGGGCTTCAAGGAATGGGTAATCAGTGTACCCAACAACAGGATCTGGAATGTAGAAGGTTTCTCTGTTGTACTTATTAAGCGGAGCATCAAGCTCAAATCTTCTAGGCAGATCCGGGTTGGCCAAAAACACACGGCCATACGCAACCAAATCTGTGTACCCTTCAGCAATAACACGATTTCCCTCTTGTCTGTCATACCCTCCAGCAACAATGAAAGTACCATTGAAGGCCTTCCTCATAGGCAAAAGATTATGGGGGCATTCCCTCTTTTCTACCACTGTTACCATCCTTGGTTCAACAGCATGACAATATAAAATTCCGTGATTGCTCAACGATTTGGCCATGTACACGGCTAGGGCTTCAGGGTTTGAGTCTCCTGATTCCATATAATTGGCATAGGGAGAGATGCGAAACCCGACTCTATCTGCACCAATCTCCTTGACAACAGCTTCAACCACTTCTAGAGCAAATCTGCAGCGGTTCTCAAGCGATCCACCATACTTGTCTGTTCGATCGTTCACTTGGTCTTTCATAAATTGATCAATGAGGTAGCCATGGGCCCCATGTATTTCAACACCATCAAAACCTACACAACAAACAAAATAATTGGAAGTTTTATGACACTAGACATCCATGAGGTAACATCTGTCATTAGCCTTACAAATGTTATACTTGTAACTACTTCCCCCAAGGCCCCAACTCATTCTTGTTAGCATATACTGTACATTTTTCTTGAAGTCGAAATTCAGAACACAAATCCTGAAAATTGGTGACCAACTCTCCAGAATAACGTAAGATAACTTCTTAATCAATATCTATTACTCCGTTCTTGGGTAAGCACTGCACGTAATAATATTACTTATGTTACATCAACACTTCACTTTTGGTGTACCTCGGCCCTCGAGTGTCCGATGACGGGACAAACAAAGATAAGGATAGGTCCATAGTCCATAGTCCATACCCAATCCTTAACAATGGAGCACCCCCAACAGTATAGAGATAATTAGTCAAGATATGCCTATCACATAATAGCAGGATAATAAGTCTTGAACAAAAATACAAAAATAACTAACCAGCTTCCATGGCATTCCTAGCAGCAAGTCTGAAATCATTGACGACTGATGGTATCTCATCAGTTGTAAGCCGCCTTGGAGGTGAGAATTGCTTTACAGCCGTGCCATCGGACAGAATTTGAGGTGTTACAAATTTATTAGTGCAAGAGATTGGAGCTTGCCCATTTGGCTGAAAATCTTGGCCAAAAACAAAATCTCGTTAGCAAAATACAAAGGAATTGATTCTCAAAGTTGACATAATTCATCATCAAAGTCAAATGGGGCAATATATTTAACTTGCCCATTTGGCTGAAAATCTTGGTCAAAAAACAAATTCTCGTCAGCAAAACATAAAGGAAATCTTTAAAACGCGTCAAAATGAAATAGTTGTCCAAACTTGAAATAATGAATGTTTAGAACAAATAAAGAAAATTCAGCTCAGTTCAGTACCTTGATTTGAAACACGTCCAACGTGCCAGATTTGACAAAAGAATATGCCGCCTTTTGCATGGACAGCATCAACAATAGGTTTCCAGGCATCAACCTGCTCTTTTGTCCAAATACCAGGTGTTCTTGGGTACCTGAAACAATCAACATGGAGCTTCGTACGTATCAAAACAGAAAGAAACCGTACAAATTTGAACAGGCTTATTACCCTTGAGCTGTATCAGAAACACCAGCTGCTTCTGATATCAGAAGACCCCCGTCTGTAGCACGTTGTGTGTAATATAGTACAGCATGCGGTTGAGCTACAAACCCATAAGATCGCCGCCGTGTCAATGGAGCTAAAACAACTCTGCAAAGATGCGGTAGCACTGTAATTAGAGAGGTCAACGCGTGTTTGATGACCGCGCCCATATAACCCAACGTAAGTGTTTATACATGTTCATCTGAGATTCTAATCTAAGATTACCCTAAGTCAACTTTCGAATTATCTATACAATTCAGACCTTGACAAGAACATTTTTCCGAGCCTCTTATCTATCCCCTTTTTACCTCTTTCATTTACTTTTACTACCTTTCCTATATGTGAAGCTGATTGAACATTTGAACATGATAAAGCTGCAATCATTTTACCAAACAACGTAAATTATCTTCGTCTTCCTGACTCGAGCAGAGCAGGTGTTTGTTTTTCGGCGTAAACGCACTATTTGAAAGTACAAGTTAGGTAAATTTCATATTGTAACAACTACAAATTTCAGAATTCAGAAACAGAAGTTAGAAGTAAAATCATCAAATGTAACAATGGACATGGAAGTTAGGTAAATTTCATATTGTAACAACTACAAATTTCAGAATTCAGCAACAGAAGTTAGAAGTAAAATCATCAAATGTAACAATGGACATGGAAGTTACGTAAATTTCAAGAATTGCCACCAGTGTGATACTCCAAGGCGGCTTACAACTGATGAGATACCACCAGTATGAAAGTCTTACTTAAAACAGTATTATCCGTCTTATGCCTAAGACGGGTTAAATAGTATCACATGGTGGTAATAAAGGCAAATTTATGGTAGTTCCTAGGCAACAAGTAGTTTGTTTTGATATATATTTGACTCGTCTTAAGCTTAAACGTTCGGATTGTGCCATCTTAAATGAGAACTAGTGCAGTAAAAAAGGAAAAGAGGGAGTAAAATATACGAAACAGACGGGCTACCTATGCGACAGGTGGAAGTTGCCCATTTGGTAAGGAGTCAACAGAGGGATCGCTGCTGAATTTGTTGCCATTTTCTCACTTGACATATAATTGCATAATTGCAATCAACTTCACCTAACCATGATTTGCTTTTTCTTTGGTTTCGTTAAAGGTTAAACGATAGAATCCAATGACTGATTGTTTTGAAATCAAACTAGCCTTTAATCAACTGGTTTAACTACTAACCGCTCGTCTCATTGAAGACCTACACTATCCTAAAGATAATATTGACCCTATTACAATATGCAAGTGCGGAGGGCATTATCATTGAAGACCTACACTATCGTAAAGATAATCACAAATTCTCATTTAAGACGGGGTATCCGTCTTAAGCTTAAGACGGATACCATATTCTCTCACAAAATACCCATCAAGGGTGAGTGGAGAAGTACATGGAGGGTGTCCAACTTGTCTCATCTAGACCTGGCAAAAGCAACCCGACCCGATTGACCCGACCCGAATGACCCGACCCGTGACCCGAAATTGACCCGAACTACAACACCCGAATGTGACCCGAAACCCGATTAGACCTGACCTGACCCGAACATGACCCGATCTTTCTTGACCCGTAACTGACCCGACCCGAAAATAACCCGATCCAAAACCACTCAACCCGAAAATGACCCGATAAAACATAACTTTAATTGAACCGAAAAGACTTAAAATGGCCTTTTGTCTCTTATTCTTTGACCCGAAAATGACCCGACCCGATTGACCCGAAACAGACCCGGCATCTAACGCGAAACAAACCCGAAACCCGAAATGACCCGACCCGACCCAAATTAACCCGTAATCAACGAAAGACCCAAACTGACCCGACCCGATCTGGCCCGACCCGAACCCGACCCGGTTGACCCGTTTGCCAGGTCTAGTCTCATCTACCCATTTCCTCTCACAAAATACTCGTCGCAAGATCCGACCCGTCACAAGCAAGACCTACTGAAAGATAATAGTGACCCTATTACAATATGCAAGTGGGAGGGCATTATCCGTCTTCAACTTATAACGTATAATACCCATCTTCAATGGAAATTTGTGAACTACTCCACCTAATTAATAGTTTACACTTACTTTATAATAAGTTAAATTGATATAATATAGGAACCATCAACACCAAAAATAAGTTAAAACTATCTCTTAAAACAGCAATGGTTGTACTCCTGATAAACTCTCCGTGAATCTTATACTATAAAAAATATCTACTCTATTCTAACTATTAACATGAATTAGCAAAACAATCCTTAAAAATCAGCATTCTTAATATCCTTCAATGGATCCACAACTCGAAAATCATTATAGAAACTCACAAATTTTCATTTAAGACGGTACTATCACGGAATCAATTTCTACAAATCGCAAAAATAAGAATTAAAATAAGCAATGGATATCTAACTTGAAAGATAACTTCGTAATTCCTGGAAAGTCAAATAAATGCTAAATTTTCTGTCTGCACAAGTCATATGTACCAAATGATGTCTGCATGTCTGATTTTGTCCCACAATTTTCTGTCTGACATATCATATAATGATCAAAATTGCTATATCCCGCCCCCTTATTACTCATCCCTCCCCCTATTTTCATTTCATTTTCCAATTTTGCCCTTCTCTCTAAAACATCTCTCTAAAATTTATTTTTTCCGTTGTTTCGAAAATGAGTGACGGTAATGATTTTTTCGATTATCTTTGTATTTCGTACAATACTTATGATAACGAACCTCGATTTGCAAACGAGTGGAATGCGCAACATTATCGTTATAGCGATGAATATGTTAATTATGCTTACGGCGAGGATAGCGGGTTTGATGAAGGGGACGACAATACGGGTCACGAAAATGACGAGGAGGAACGGGTTTTAAAAAAAACAAAACAAACAAACATTTAATTACATAATACAAAACACGTAATTACAATTGTAATTAATAAAAGTACGTAAATATATTATCAAACATTTAATTACATAATACAAAAAAAACTAAAAGTACGTAAATATATATTACATAATAAAAATACGTAAATATAATTACATAATAAGACAATTTAAAAAAAAAGAAATCCGGAAAATGGCCCATTCGTGTGAATTACACGAATGGACCTGGGCCAATTCGTGTAATCTACACGTCTGGGCCGTGGCTCATTCGTGTGGATTACACGAATTGGCCCAGGTCCATTCGTGTAATTCACACGAATGAGCCATGGCCCAGACGTGTGGATTACACGAATTGGCCCAGGTCCATTCGTGCAATTCACACGAATGGGCCATTTTCCGTTTTTTTTTTTTTTTGTAAATTCAACCATTAACGATTAATACAAAATCAAAATAACGCGATTTTAAATTTCTAACGGTTTTTTAAAATTTGAATTTTAAATTTACGACGGTTTGAAGCGTCTTTTTGAATTTTGAATTTTAAATTTATGACGGTTTGAATTTTAAAATATTAAGACGGAAAATTTATGACAGTTTGAATTTTAAAATATTAAGACGGAAATATTAAATTTGGTGGTCAATTAATGATAAAGGGCAAAGAAGTAATTGTGGGGGGCGAGGAAAGCGGTTATGATGATGGGAACGACAATACGGGTCACGAAAATGACGAGGAGGAACAGGATAACACGGAAAATGAAGATGAAGATTTTCGAAACACCGGAAATGCGACGGTACATTTCGATTTACGAATTTCCATTTTCCGATAGCAATCATTTAAATTTTTACAAAAAAATGCCGATTAAAAACTGTAAAACTTCAAATGGCCATAACTTTACGCTCGGGTGTCCGTTTTCGATGATTTTTTTTTTCAAATCGCTTATCTCGACGAGACAAATGCAATGGTTAAAAAAAAAAAAAAATTGTTTTCAGTGGTCCATTCGTGTGAAACACACGAATTGGCCTGGGCCGATTCATGTGATTTACACGAATGGGCCTAGGCCAGTTCTTGCAAATCACACGAGTAAGCTTTGGCCCAATCGTGTGATTTACACGAGCTGGCCTAGGCTCATTCGTGTAAACCACATGAATCGGCCCAGGCCAATTCGTGTGTTTCACACGAATGGGCCATTGAAAACAATTTTTTTTTTTACCATTGCGTTCGCCTCGTCGAGATAAGCGATTTGAAAAAAAAAATCATCGGAAAAGGACGCCCGAGCGCAAAGTTATGGCCGTTTGAAGTTTTTCCGTATTTAATCGGTATTTTTTGAAAAAAAAGTCAAATGATTGTTATTAGTTAGCGATTTTTATATTAATTATCGTTAAATAATATACAAAAATTAACGTTAAAACGATAATTTTGTTCGTTAACACGTTAATGTTGTTTAATATTTCAATTGTTTTGTAATTAACGTTAAGCGGTTTTATTTTTAAAGCGGTTTTAAAAATCGAGTTTTAAAATAACAAAGGGGAAAAAACAAAAATTGGTGGATCAAATAATTAACAAAGGGCAAGAAAGTAATTGTAGGGGACGGGATGAGTAAAATGGGGGGCGGGATATAGCAAACCCCATAATGATTATCAGAAAATTAGTACTCCGTATATGAGACTGAAGATGGACACTATTGTAGGACAAATAATCTTCACTCCAATTTGGTCGCCTCGTCGATAAAGAATCCTATCTAATTTAACTTCTATGTATAAATAGCACAATTACATTGGAATACCCCGTTCACATATTATACAGTGGGAATTCGCTGTATGGATGTATACACCTGCATGGACTCAAAGACCATGACGGATCAGCTGTGTGCAAGAATACTTGTGAGAGCACCTTCCAAGCAAAGGCTGGCACAACTAGGATACTTTTATCACTCACCGGTCAAAAGCTGATTCTAGATAAGGTTAGCCAGTTCCAATGCTGAAAACCCCGGCATAAACCCGAAACAGCACATAATAATACGGCAATATGTCCACATTGACCCAAATGCTTCTTCAGCTCCTTTGCGAGTTGAAGATTAGTAATCGTGTCAACTATAAACCTTGATTTTTCACTTTCAACCATGATACCGCAACTTTGCCAATGTACTTCCTGAGTCAGTCAACTAGTCGCTTCCGCTGCTATATTTATCTGAAAAATGGTAGCAACACAATGAACAAACACTTGAGCGATGTTTATAAAAAAGTGACTGAGGGTATGCGTGGAGAGAGATAACATACCTCCTGACGATCTTTTCCCTTCCATTGCTTCTCTTTTTTCTTGACAACCTTGGCACAAGAAAGGGCCATCCCAGGGGCGGGTTTTACGATTGGACGAGCCAGAGTGTATTGAAATACCTTCTCCAGGTTTGATTTCCACTTGGCAAATGGCACACATAAACAACTTGAACATATTACATAACGGGTATTTGGTGTCCAATCTGCAAGCCATAGAAATTCCTATCAGAAACATACTTCAATGATCCAATCCATTATAACTGTCTTCAGTTTCTTTTACACGAAAATTAAGAATAACACAATCATATGGGTGAGAATTTAAGTTGCGCTAAGATGTGAGTTCATAAACCATAATGAACAAAAGTAAGACACAAAAAGAGAGAAGAATTCCAAGTGGGTGTTTTATTAATAAACACACCCAAAGGAAAACTAGAAAGTTTATTCCATATGCATGGAGTAGTCAGAATACACATATTCGCAAATGCACATCATTGAGACATTTAAGAGCATTCTAAATCCGTAAAAAACAAAGTACTACAGAGCAAGAAATAAACTACCTCTCTGAAAGATTTGCAGATCCCTCTTCAAACATCTCTTCGATCACATCTGGCTCCATATACTCTCTGTCAGGGCGAGAAGTTGAGTCTGTTGCTTTCTTTCGGAAGATAGACTTAAAGACACCTTTTCCACCCTTTTTCTGTGGAGGCACGGCGGGGAGATTTTTCTCGGGCGGAATAATGTCAACTACGATACAGGTTGTATCATCTCTGAGGCCCTTTATCTGCACTGCTTCCTGCAAAGACATCCAAAAAAGATGAACACCCACCACTGAAAATTGGCTTGATAGAGCCACAGAAAAAGAAAATTGTAAAAAAGAGAAGGCAATTTAAAGCATACTTTGACGATGTGAGCAGCGGCAGCTTCTGGTGACATCCCACGACAACAATCAACTGCCGCTTCAAAACTTAACATATCCCAAACACCGTCGCTGGAGATTATAAGCCTGCCACCTGCACTTGACAACTGCAAGATTTGCATACATAAAATCATAAATTATCTCGTAAAGTAACAAGCAAAAACGCCAATTTGAGAAGTAGTACTCGGCTACTCGCTAACTATGGAAATGGAACTCAGGCAAATGAAATAAATCACACATGTAAATCAAATTTAAGATGACATTTACGATACAGTGACTTTATTCCCACATAGCAACAAGGTTGCATTTTAATACACATAAGTACATAGCTGAAAGAGCAAATATGCCGTCCTGTAAAGTAATGCATCACCTAATAATTCCTCTAAACTTGGTGCAAAAGTGCCCTTTCCACTTGAACATCAAAAATAACAAATTATAGTGATTGTCATCTGAATATGGTTGTTCTGCCTTTTATAGTTGTACATACAAGACACGAGAAGGACATAGGAGCACACCACAACTCATATTAAAGAAAGTCACATCACATATCAAATGGAAGGTCACGTAGTTAGACATTTACTTCATTACTATTATCCAAAACAAGTGATAGGCACTAGAGCTGGCAAGTGTGACCCGACCCGAAACCCGAGCAAAACCGACCCGACCCGAGAATACTGCAACCCGAATCCGACCCGACCCGACCCGATGACGACCCGTAACCCGCTGACGACCCGAAAATCAGTGACCCGAACCCGAACCCGACATTGACCCGACCCGATATTGACCCGATTAAATTGACGCTCTGACAATTATTAACCTTAATAATGATCAAAATGAAAGTGATTTATTGTTTAAATTGATATGTTTGACTTAATAATGAATTAATTAAAGCAAATAATAATTTAAAACTAGATTTAATGGAAAAATATTGAAATATTGCGAAAAAATAACCGGACCCGATTACGACCCGACCCAAACCCGACCCGACCCGATGTATCATTTGACCCGAAAATGACCCGACCCGATAACGACCCGAACCCGACCCGACCCGACCCGAAAGGGTTGTCTGACCCGATACGACCCGATACGACCCGAACCCGACATGACCCGACCCAACTGACCCGATTGCCACCCCTAATAGGCACTAACAAAAAAAAAACATGATATCAACAGCGATTCCCGCGTGACTTTCAAAATCGAAGTCAAATCATATACGACACAAGTATGCATCTCTATTCCTACTAAGCAATGCAGGTAGAGGCAGAGTGCCTCTCAGCCTCTCTCCTAGTCATCTTTGTGTTCCCCTCATTTGTGAATTTACTCTAGATGCACTTGATTTGTTGTCTTCCTGTAATTCAGTCTGTATTACTTGCTCTATCCTTCTCTTCTAGCCCATAAGTAAATTTTGGATCCTTTACTTTAGCCACCATTTTTCAGGTTCCTCAATATTTGTCAAAAAACATTGTTAATTTGAAAGTATTCCGAAGAATGCCCTTTCTAGTGGTCTGTCTATGTTGCTTACTTGCTACAGACTTCATTAGTGCTAAAACATCTGCACATGGTGTCTGGTTTAGTGTTACCGAATTCATAATATGTCTGATTCAAATTCCCGGATTCGCTCAAAATAGAGAATCCGATATGCAGAGTATTACAAAAAAAAAATGATTCGCGAATTAGCAAGTGCTAATACGCTTGATTTACTTGATGATAAAATAAATAAATAAAATTCATTTCATAAGGATCAGCTTTACAAAACACAAAACCAGACAAAACACCAAAATACGTCTACTGATCATATATTTCAAGTTTTTAAGTTGCTAGTTTGCTACATCTTTTCCTTTTGATGATCTTTGAAGTTGATCACCACTATCAAGCGTTTCCCTCAACTCTACAAGTCCATATCGATTTTGATTCGCTACTTTTGCGAACTCGAATTGAATTTTGAGTTTTTTAATACACTAATCAAAGGTTAACACTTCGCTGATTTTTATCTGTAATTCGCGAGTCCGCGAGTATTAATTCGAAAATATATCGCGAATTGATACACGAGTATATTTTCGCGATTCATAGCCTCCGTGAGGAAATTCGGTAGCCCTAGGGCCTAGCCTAGCCTGGTCCAAAGACCCAAAAACAAGAATTTTTCGGACGTGCAGTACACTTGTTGCTATACACTTGTTAAGCTGGTGCGTTAAAATGGTCCAAACAACAAAGTTAAAGTTCTTCAAATTAAAATACTCTGAGAGTCATGCACACTGATAAACAAGGGAAAAACAGAAACGGAATAAGACAAGACATAATATAGAATTGGCTAACGCGAACTCATAGATAATAATTCTAATATATGAAGCTTACCCTGACTTGTTTGACGTAAGGAACGGGCACAATAAACTCGCCAACGTCTCTATCTCCTACGGAGCGTGATAGGCACAGGCCACCAGGCCAACATCTCAGTGGACCAATCTACATAAGTATTAAATTTGAAACACTAGTTTAAAAAAATAAAAGAAACGCATATTCAAGTAATTTCATCAAACTACCTATCTACATAATTACTTAAGAGATAGGAATTAGGAAGTGTCTTCTTGTACTTGAATCTTTTATTTAAGTGTGCAAACTCATAAGTAGGAAGTTAATGTAAGTACCCTTTAGCAGTAGACAGAAGCTTCATATAGATCATAGTCATAATTAGGATAGGAAATTTCAGATAGGTAAGAGAATCACAGAAACGAAGTGTACAACTAGGGGACGATCAAAGGTAAAGCTAAAAAAACAACAAGAACTACTAAAGGAAACACATCTAGAGGACCACGGTCCTCATAGTAACCCTTAGAAAATGAATGATGTGTCCATTCTTTACTAAATGGTACGGATTATTGCATAGTAAGCTTGAAGACCTCCCCATTCATCTAGACCAAATGGTCAATTCTCCTGATTAATTGACTTCAAAGTCCCAGGTTATAGAAATACAAAGCAGTAACTATTTGAATCCTTGTTTTACAAAACCACTCCATACAATACAAAGACCAAATTACAGCAATATGAATGAACATATAACAGCTAAACTAAGAACACAAAATAGAAAGAAATACCTCTGTACCGCCACCAGTATTAAGACGGCCAACCTCGCCTCCACTGGCTGTGACACGTTCTCTTCTGTTAGAAAAAAGAAATTGAGGGAAACAAATCAATCCCAACAACTTTCTACATAAGGTGAACACTGATCAGCACAAAATGACATGCAATAAGAAATTAAGAACTCACTCTTCCTCATTAGTCTCAAGCCTATGATCAGCTGATAAACAATATACATCGCCCTCAGATGATTCAAATACACATTGTGAGTCCCCCACTGACGCCACGGTTACAAACCAACCTTCAATGATCACAAACGTCACGGTTGTTCCTGATGCTTGACCTGAGAACAAAATCGCATTAGTCAACATATCACTCCTCAAATTAATTCAACTCTTCAAAATATCACACATCACATCATTTTTAACCACAACATTGTCCAATCATACTATACCACAATCAAATTGCAAAATTGCTTTTGTGTTAAGTCGTATCATCTACATCCTACATTAATTCACGCTGTTAACATCAAATACTCCTGATTTGTAACCACAACATTATCCAATAATACTATTACCACAGTCAAATTGCACAATCATTTTCGACTAAAGTCATATCATCTACGTCCTACATTAATTCACCCTGTTAACATCAAATGCTCACAAATACTAGCCACAAAATTGTCCGATAACACTATACCACAATCAAATTTCGCAATCCTTTTCATTTAAAGTCATATCATCCACATCCTACATTAATTCACACAGTTTACATCAAACACTCCCAATTTTCCGCATTAAAAGCCTAAATTCTCAACAATTAAAACAACGTCGATAAATCACATCATCCGTAACCAAATTAACCAAATTTTACTCCAATAATTCACCCTATTAACATCAAATACTCACAAGTACTAACCACAAAATTCTCCAATCATTGTATCATACCATACCACAACCAAAATTCGCAATCCTACATTAATTCATTCACCAGATTAACATCAATTACTCACAATTCTCCACATTAAAACCTAATTTCTCAACAATTAAAACATCGTCGATAAATTACATCATCAGTAACCAAATTAACCTAGAAATTATACCTTTCGCCAAGAAATCCTTATCAGTTTTAACAAATCCAGCAACTAAAGCCCTCGGCAACGCGGCCACCCAATCGTCTCTGTTAAGATCAGAGGGAATAGCATTCAAAACATTGCTCAACAGATGTTCCTTCGCGTAAATTGCGGCCGCGGTTCCGTTATGACCGTCTAGCAGCTGTAATTAACCACAATTAACATAATTAACTCATCATAAATTCATAATACAGATATAAACAACGAAATGTATAGGAATTCAAGAATGTTGAAAAAAATTTACCCCGAAAACGGAAAAAGTGGTGACGCCATCGCCTACAATGCGTTGACATTCGGTTTTGACGAAGGTAAAATCTTCGCCTTTTTTACTTTGATTGAATTGACCGTAAATAATTTCTGGATTTTCAACTTTTTCACTGTTTTGCTCTCGCCGTAATAAAACCGATAACGGAACTGTTTGGTGGTCGCCTCGAGACGACATCGTTTTGACCTAAAACGACGCGCGCACACTTTACTTGGTAATTCGGAATCAACGGAAAAAATAGAAGATTTTAGCGGAGAATATTTGTTTAACATAAAGTTATGCGGAAATGTGGAAATGTTTGAGATCGAGACGAAACGACGGCGTTTCGAGCAGGAAGATCGTGAAACGCGGATCCCGGTGTAATTGCAGAAGTTTGTTTTCGATTGAGAAGATTGACGAGAGAGAGAATGTGGAGGAAAGAGAGAAAAGAGAGCGTAAATTAAGGTGATTTCAGTGTTTTTGTTAGTTTATTTATTCCATTATTTAAAGAATAAAATCCATGTTGCTAATGGGGTACTGTACTTCTTTCGTCACGATTGTGCATCCTCTTAACCCTCTCTCTCTCTAAGAGCATTCACAATAAAGAGGATAATTTTATCCTCTTATTTTTTATCTTTCCATGTATTTGTTTGACACTTCACTCCATCTTTAGCCACCTCATTTTCCATTATTTACATCTTTTTCATGTCATCTACCTCTATTTTACTCCAAAATAGAGAGGATCCTCTTATATATATTTTTATTTTATTTTATCTTTAGGAGTCGTTTGGTTCGCTATAGGAAGATGGAATTCCCGGGAAGATGAAATTCATATGAATTTGAAAATCATGTGAATTGTATAAATGTTGTTTGGTTGAATGTAGGAACTTCAATTCATGTGGGAACTCCCACTTACCTAGGGGGACCTAGGTAAGTGACTTCCTACATTATGTAGGAATTGAGGTTCCATAGGAAGTTCCACTTCCCATGAATTGGGCAACCAAACAAGACATCATTTAGCTAATTCCCATGATCTTCCAATTCCCATGATTTTAAAAGGCAACCAAACAACCCCTTAATATTATGACTTTATAAGTCACTTTATATTAGTTTAATTATTTAAAAATCAATAAAACTAATTTAATAATCAACATGACAATTAAATATTAGTTTTTGGGCACAAGGGCCTATGTCTTATTTCCTCTAAAAGTAGAGGAAGTAGATGAAGTAACCATCTTCCTCTATGTAAGAGGACATCCATAATAGTTCCAACAATAGAGAGGATGTACCCTTAGAGGAGAGAGAGGGTTAAGAGGATGCACAATCCTCTCTATTGTGGGGTATACTTTTTAAACGGATATACTTCCTCCTAGTTGCTATTTTTTTCCCTCTTTTCTTATTGAGTAAGTCGGTTTTTCTTCCCTCTTTCCCTTTTTGGATGTGGGGTTGTGTGTTTTGTGTGGTTCAAATTCATATGTATGTGGGGTAGTGTGTTTTGTGTGTTTCAAATTCATTTCCTTAATTTTTGTGTAATAGGGAAAGGGGAAGAAATGAATAACTAGGAGGGAGTATTGATTTAAAACCCCCTTACATATTGATTTTGTTACAATAAATGTAGAAGGTAATGTACATCTTTAAAACAAAACCGTAAAGACGTAATCAAAAGACCGAAATAAAGAAAATGTAAAAAAAGTTGACCAAAATATGTGGAGTAAGAATTTGTGTGAGGAAAGAAGATTGTGGAGAGATGTGAGATGGGGGATTAATAAGTCAAAAGAAAATGGATGAGATGTAGAAAAGTTGAAGATTATGAAAGAAAGAATTGCACTGAAAAATAATAATTGGGCGGAATTCCAGTAAGGATATGAACTGGTGTTTAGCTTTGCAAAAGAGGGACCTACGTTCGTTTCCTACTTTCTTGACTTTTTCATGATTTGCATGTTCTTCTTTACCTTGTCTCATGGGCTTAGGTCATAGCGTATTGGCGTCAAGCCTCCATCTTTTTTGTCCCTTACTCTATACTCGTAAAAAGGCGTCCACTTGATATATGGTCTGCATAACATAGGGTTGTTACTTGTTAGATTGTTTATTTTTTAAGTTTTATATTTTTTGAGTTTTATTTTTAAAGAATATGAGTTTTTATTATATAGTTATTGAATTTTTTCACTTAAACATTAAGTTAAAAAAAATACTCTGTATTACATTTCTCAAACTATACTTATAAAATATAAATTCAATTCTTTTTGAAATTTTCCATCATAAATTATGGGTGTTACTCTTTCAAGGTCATGATTTACTCAATCATGGACAATATTTACCATCTTACCCCTCCCATTTATCACCATTGTTTCCCTCAATTTAATTAACCCTTCCAATTCTCTCCTTTCAACAATCAACCACCAACACCAACCCAGCAACCACCACCGTCTCACTGCTCCCTTCTAATCGGTCGTGCACCACCGGCGAGAGCCGCCCTCCCAGACCTGCCACCCTTCCTCCCCCTCCACTGCCACCACAAGGCCATCCTCTCCCTTCCGCCTCAGATGCGCACACACCCACCAGAATGTCTATGCCCACCGCAACCTAGCCCCTTTGTAATTTGCGACCTGCGCCGACAACCCTCTCCCTGCCTTCTCCCCTTCCGGCGACCAGATGCCCGACCCCAGCCACCTCCAACCACCACTTCTTCAATGAACCCTAATTGTAGTATTTTGCCTAATTTAATTTGTAAAGATGGTTGATTTTGATTACAAAAAATTAATATATTGATGATAAAGTTAAAATAATTACTTGTTTAAGTATATGAATTGAAGTTTACATTTGATGATTTTAAAAAGATTACAATTAATTTAATTAGTTTTTAGAAGAGAAGAAAACGAAAAAAGAAGCCTGCTTTCTTGGTTTTTTAGAAAAGGGTATGTAATGGAAAAGATATGGGAAATAGTCCATGAAAGAGTAAAATGTGTCCATGAATGAGCAATTACGTAAATTATTATACAACTTATAAATTATTTTAAAAACCGATTTTCAATAATCAGGAAAAATACATATAAACTCAAAAATTAGAAGGGTATGAGATAATAAATCTGATGCGTATCCAACCCACATTATAAATAGACATATTTACTTATGGGAGTTGTTAAATCCCGCATATAATTTAACTCAATCCTACACATTTTCTCCTCTTATTCCGAATATACCCTTTTCATTTCTCAACCCACCACCAAGAAAGAAATAGAGTGAAAAACAAAACCCCAAAAAAACAATCCCTCTGTCGACTTCCCGGCACCCGACCCCCTCCTACTGTCGCCGTACTCGTCGACCATCCATGTACACCCACATATGTGCGGCGATCACGTATGTACACCCATAACCGCGCTCCAATCACGTATGTACACCCACAACCGCGCTCCAATGACTGGGAACAACTCCGATGCCGACAATCCTCCGGTCACGCTAACGTCGTTTTCTACATAATTGACACTATAAGATCTCGATTTAAATGTTACGGAGGCGGATTGTTGCCATTAATGGTGGGGTT
Source organism: Heliosperma pusillum (assembly GCA_022085475.1). Classification (NCBI taxonomy): domain Eukaryota; kingdom Viridiplantae; phylum Streptophyta; class Magnoliopsida; order Caryophyllales; family Caryophyllaceae; genus Heliosperma; species Heliosperma pusillum. The sequence goes on along the minus strand of JAIUZE010045385.1, from coordinate 154,336 downwards.
TCAATTTTGGGAACGAGAACACTGACGAACTCTCGGATTTATGACGCACGCACACTAGTGGGACCAATTTTGTTGAATGTCACGGACTGCTACTAGGTGGCGGCGGCGCACCGGTTTAGGTCATTGGCGCGTTGGGTATGAGGGGCTAGTGAGAGGAGATAACTACTTTTTTTTTTTTTTTTAATAGAAAGACTAAAATAATGAAAAATAGAAACAAGGTGTGTATGTTATAGTAAAATAGTGTGTAGAATTTAGTAACAGCGTTACTTATTTAGGCCTAACTTCCCTTACAACTCAATTAACGCGGGTCCAATTTAATGTTGAACTTTTTGTAGTGTGCTAACAACAACTTTCACACTTGACCTTTCACTCGTCAGATAATGCATGTCAAGAAGCATTTCTTCCTTTATCCACCCCAACTCAACTAAGCAACCCAATCTCCTTCATTAGCTTGTTAATCACATCCCTCTGCCAATCGCATTGAGGTTAATCAATCCGATGAAAAAACTTGGATCCACAGAAGTTACTGTTTTTATTATAGAATTTGTTAGCTTAAATCTTCTGTAAGGATTATCATTTTTACAAAGCGTGAAAACAGTAATGTGTACAAAGTATATCACAGAGATATTTTTGAGGTTATTCATTAATCTCATGAGAAACTACATCTGAAATGAAAGATATCTCTTCCACAAATAAAACATAAAAAAGTAATAAACCCACAAAAACCTAATCTCTCCACTTCTCCCCTGTTTTTCACATTTCCTACACTAACAAATTCACAAAGATATTCAATTTCATTTATTTTTAGTATAATAACATGTGGCCCATATTCTCTCACCTATCTAAATTCTTTCACCTACTTAATTCTAAAATCTAATATTTTGAAGGGAATAAGACTTAAAAAACAAGAGGTATATAAAAGCGGATTATTAATTATTTACTCTAAAAGTAATTCTAATTCACCGATGTTTGCTCACCAACAAATTTATTATTCACCGTATCATGAGTAGGGCTGAGCAAAATCGCATATGCGATTCAGTTTTATAATTCGTATCAAATATATGGTTTTTAAATTTACAAATTTGTCGGTACATAATCGACTCGGTTTTTGTATACCCAAATTTTGGTATTTACGGCTTTTGTATACGCGGATATGAATTTTTGTTGTTCGCTATTCAATTTTTGCATTCACTATAAAACAGGTACTTCATAAGTTCATAACTTTAAATTCAATAATAGGTTACATTTTCAAATCATAGAAAATTCAATTCATTAGACAAATGCAAAAGGAAAAAAGAATGTAGGTATATTTATGTGATTCTAATTGTATTTTTTTGTGAAATTTTTTGTTTTTTTATTTATTTCAAAAAATTGTCTCAGAAACCGTATACCCGATTTTTTTACCCGATCCAGGCCCAATACGATTTTTTTTATCGTATATTTATAAATTTGTGTAATTAAAACTCTATGCCGTACCATATCCGTATATTAAAACGCGACCGGGTCACCTAAGCTTGAAACGCCATTTGGCCCAACACAAATGGGTAGATAAGTCAAGCAAAGATGGGCCAAAGAAGACACCATTGTGTTGGGGACCCACGACGTCCACCAGAAACAAAACAAGAGCGTAACGGCTCTATTTCCAAAAACCTGCACAAACCTTACTTACTTAGGATGCTTTTCTCATTACCGACCATTTATCACGCTGTTCACCTTGCCTTAGCCTTTCCTTAAGACACTCCAGAAACAACAAATATAACCGTTAAAAAACCAATTAAGTACCTCCCATTTTATTTTAATTTTAATCCATGTGTTAGTTAGCAATTAGCATAGCAAGTGTAGTAAAATAATGTCGCTAATAACATACTACCAAATAAAAAGGCAATGCAGGAAGCTGAAGAAATTGGTGGCGTTTCTTCGACGGGATTTTAACTCATCAAAGTGTAAGACATGGTCTCGTATGACAATTGCAAGGATTAAGTTGTTGCGAAACAAACGGGAGGCTTCGCTTCGACTCATGAGACGAGACGTCGCTTTGCTTCTTCAGTCTCGTCAGGACGCTACTGCTCGCATTCGTGTTCGTTTTCTTCCTAACTTTGTTATTTTCTGTCTCCGTCATTTGTTTACCTTTATTTAAATAAAATCCCGTGTATTTTATTTATTACGGAGTATTAATTAATGAATAGGTTGAGCATGTGATAAGGGAGCAGAATATGATGGCTGCAAATGAAATCCTAGAGCTCTTTTGTGAGCGCCTTGTTACTAGACTCTCTATTATTGCCAAGCAAAGGTCTCCTTTTTATTTTTTGTCGTCTCAATAATTTGTTTACTTTTTTTTTATTCTTTTTGCGACGTCTTTGGGGACTAAGAAACCTAGGGATTAAGTTTCGGAATTTCAATTTCACAATGATGTTTGCCAACTATTGGAATTGATATTTGGGAATTCCACGATCATCCGTGTATTTGGCCCAACCTGTATTTGATCAAACCCGTATTCTAACTCAACCCTCATAAGTCATAACCCCAAATCCGACCCATCCGATTCCATTAGGTGAGTAGGAGAAGGGGCTTCTTGAACCACAGTGGAGTTCTTAATCTAAATGATAGGATTGGGAACCTCAGTTGGAATTGAATTTCGGAAGCGATACATTTTAAGTGTTTGAGAACCATTAAAATTTGGAATTGTAACTGAACTCAATTCCTTATCAATTCCAACCTAGTTAAAATTTGATACTCTGAAACTCCGACCATATATTAGTCATTTCAATTTCATCACTATTTGATTACCTTTTTTGTAAGGTAAATTTCATCGCAATGTTTTTTTTATAATCGCAAATATTTTCCGTCACAATATTTATTTTTTTGGTGATTTTGACTCATACCCGCCCCGTTCAATTCCAATTCCACGAGTTTCCCCAACAGGATTGAGAACTTGAAATACGGAATTGAATTCCAACTGATCTCCAAACGAATTTTTTGAATTAGATGTGGGACTGAATTCAGACATTTTGATTTCTATAATTTGAAATCATGAAAATGAAATCAATTCCGCGATACCAAACAATCCCTAATTCAATTTGATTTGAAGTTTCTGAACATAGCATTTAGGCAATTCTGAATTAATTAATTAACTTGGATTTACAACCAGGGAATGTCCGACTGATCTGAAAGAAGCCATCTCAAGTTTAATCTTTGCTGGTCCAAGATGCTCTGATATTCCTGAACTGCTCGCTATACGCGATATCTTTCTCAGTAAATATGGAAAAGATTTTGTGTCTGCTGCCACTGATCTACGTCCTGACAGCGGTGTCAATCGCTTGGTACGTTGGAACTTGGAATGCTGGATACAAATATACCGTCTAAGTAACATGTATAATATATATTCACGTTCTCAGAATGCGATTGTTTTATTTTCAGCTCGTGGAGAAGCTCTCGGCTCTTAATCCTCCTGGGGAGTTGAAGCTCAAAGTCATGAAGGAAATAGCTAAGGAATATCAGGTTGAATGGGATACTACCGATACTGAGGCCGAGCTTCTCAAACCTCCAGAGAAGCGCCTGGTGTGTGTTTTCCCTTCGTCTATCCTACTTGAAATCTTCCCTTTTCTTACTTATTAGTTTTCGGAAACAACAGTGTCTCCTTTTTGGAAATGTTTAGGCTTTATTTTAGACAAATGACCCAGTTGAGGAATTCACCTTTGAATCAAGTAGTATTAGAAGGGGGTACAAGGAAAATGGTATATGTACCAAAGATTCATTTATGCTGTTCCGTAAAATTCTTATTAGAAAGAAAAAGAAAAGAAATGGAGTAGTAGTTCAATTGAAATATGCTCTAGAATTTAGCGATCTAAAAGTTTTCATGTCTCGGATGGAAATCCTGCTGAGCACAATTAAAGTTTCTAGAACGTTTTTAGGATAATGTGCAAGAGAACATGTTGCATTAGCTTACTAGCAGCATGGTTAAGCTATGAGCATCACTGCGCTGCTAATTGACATCTTCAAGGATTTCATTCATTGGGTTATTAACCATGATATCTTACTGACAACCTGTGTAAGGTTTTAGCATCAGCAACGCCCCTCTTCCTGTTCGCATTTCCTACAAAAATATCGACCAGAACGAAGCACTAATAACCTAAGGCCTAAGCTTAGCCAGACCAGGAGCTAAAAGTGTCTCATCCTTTAGCATTATCTAGAGATAGGATCATTCCATATGTAGGATTGGGAATCAGTTTAAAGTCATTTTAAGTTCATTTCTCAGCGAAGCCTGACTCCGGTAGTAAGAATCTCTCATAAACTAAATTTCTGTTTACGCTAATTAGCGGAGGGAAAGTAATTGAGCTGTAGGCATCAAGAGAAGAGCTCGTGAGGACACGAGTGAACAGATTCAAGGGAGAGTGAAAACCGCTTATATCATCACCAATGTCCCTTTTCCTGTTCGTATTTCCTTCAAAAATATCAATCAGAAGGTTATTTAACATTTTCTATTGGTCTATTTTTAAGAGGTTCTATCCTATAACATTTATTCTTGCTTGTTGATATCATATAGGCAGATTTTTGTAAGTCAATAGTGCACACATTTCCCCTTACCATTAGCAATTTGGAGAAATTAGCAGCTTTGTAATGCTAATGCAGTTAATAGATGAAGTGAGTTACATACCATTAACTTAAACATCTATGTGAAATACATTCAAAAGTGATTTCCACCCTCTGAAGGAAACCTTTATCCGGCTAGGTGAAAACTGCTTTAAAATCGAGTAAATGACCATGGTCCTAGCAAGCTAAAACAAGATTGCTTGAACGAACACAGTTCTTCTACTTCGTGTCATCAAATTTCCAATTTAAAATTATAACATCCTCCCAAAGACTAGAATAGGCAAAGCCATGAAGGTCTGAAGATTCTCAACACTCAACAGTCAGCACATATCAATGTAGATCAGTTGTTCCATCCATTTTAAACCACGACTGAGTCAGCACATAGTAAGTTAGTTATAACTTATAAGGTGGTTAGTTAACCCATAGTAAGTTAGTTATAGACAACCCAGCATAATTGTATTATAAAATACAAATACAAAGCTAATCAGGCATTGCTAAATGTAATTGAAACATACACACATCAATACAAATTCTCTCTAATTACTATTCATCATTCTTCTTCTTTTATTCCAATTCATATCATCTTCAATCTTCATCTACGTTTATCATAATAATGAGTAGATGATGAGTGTTTTATAGTTTACACTTAGAGTTTGAGCTCTTGGCCTTGCATTTCTTTCTATTTAGTTCATGTCTACAATTCCTACAAAGAGAAGTATATAGTTAGATCATTTGATTCTGTTTTTCCTTGATCTATATCTTTGTGTCAACTTTTCACTTTGCTTTTGTTGCTATCAGATTCCCTTTTGTTATTTTCTTCATTTGTCCATCTTTAATCTTGTTCGCCTCAATTTTTGTTTATTTTACCATAGGGTGTGTTTTAATAACAATTGAGGTAAAGAGAGGGGTTGGAACTTGGAAGAAAGGGAAATGTTGGAATCATCGATTCACCGCAGCGGAAATATTTTAGACCCTTGGTTCCCAAACATGAATCTTTTATTAACATATTGAATTCGTGTGATATCAAATCTATTACAATGTAAGAGGGATAGAGTTAAACCCTATGGGCGAGAGCTTATGATACCCTTACAAGTGATCTAAAATACAATGATGTTTTAGATCAAATCCATTGGTTTCGTAATTTTTTTCTTCTAACTCGAAATCATTCGAAAGCTAGACTACTTTATTTAGTTTCTAGATATGTAAAATACTTGTTTTTAGAATATTTAAGATTGATATTTCAAAACTCTCTCTTACTTTAAAAATCATAAGTTTCGTTGTACTTGGAGCTTTATGAAACTCCCCTTTAATCTTGAATTTTCTTTAGGCGGGATTTTGTAGCATCATTCATGCACCTAACTTATTTTCATATCTAGAAAAGCTTGTGGTGGTTTGCGTCATGTTACTGTGTATCGGCATTTAGGCAGTTATTTGTGTGTGCTTTGGGTAATTCTCAACGCTTACCCGTGAGTTTGCTGAGACTCGAAACCTAGGAACTGAAGTTTGTCTCTTGTCTATTAGGATGGACCACGCACTTTTGTGAGTGCTGGAAGTCTGCCTTTGGATGCTGCTGCACCTCCTCTTCAAACTGAAGCTCATAAGCCAACAGCCGCCAGGTTTGTAAGCCCGCGACACTATATATTGTTATCACTTGTTCAGCCATCCAATATCTGATTCTCTTTCAGATTATCGCATGGAGATAGCGAGAATGATGTGATCTTTAAAGATGTGGCATCAGCTGCGAAAGCAGCTGCAGATTCTGCCAAGACTGCCGTTGCTGCTGCAAAAGCTGCAGCCCAACTTGCTCAAAGCGTAAATGGGCCAAATGAAGGCTCGGGTGATGCGAAAACTAGGCATGCCGCCTGTCGTCGTGTTCATAGTGATATCATGTTTGATGATTCAGATTGTGACCAAGAGACTGATATGGAACAGCCTACAGGTGGTGGTATGCATCCAACTGTTGACTCACCAAATTCCATTCGTCCCAAGTTGCCAGATTATGATACTATTGCTGCTCGTTTTGAACAGCTCAAGTTCAGCAAAACATAAACTATAGTCTAAACATGTCTGCTCTTTTGTTATATATAGTTAATATGATACTGATGTTTTTTTCTAGTACGAGGTACTTGTTTTGCTATCTTCACTTGCATATTTGTATATGATAAAAATGCTGTTGTGACATTGTCTGTAATATATGGATTAAGTACTCTTTTTTATTCACGAGAAACAATTATTGTCAAGTTCCGAAAGTCACTCTCAGCACCGCGTGCTTCATTTACTTTGTGCAAATTTAGATGAACCGATGGATCACAGATTCACTGCTGCAGCAATGGAGGATTTTTGATATGCTTTCATTAATCTCCTAGTAGAAATGTGTGAACTCCTTTTTACTTAACAGGGATTTTTCCTTCCGAAGTCTAGAAAGTATAGGACAAGCGAGTTTAGAGTTGATCGGAATAAACTGGTGTTCAAGGAAGTACTCTTTTGACACAAAGCCATTCTTACCATTTAAAATTGTTGTGGAAACTCCAGCATTGCAATGACATTGGCTATTTGCCTGGTGTAAATGGATCAAGGAATATCGTCTAGTCTATTATTGGTGATATACTCATATGTGGCTAATGTCAAGTTAAATTGCTCTTCTTATAGATTCATTGCACAGTCTCTACGTTGAGTTTTTTTTTTTTCAAAAATAGGGTCCAATAACATATTAATTAGCAAAGTAGGTTTTCTTTCAAACTAATTATCAATAAAGGTTTCACGTAGGATCGGTTTTAACGAAGCTGGATTAAGGTTTAAAGTCGCTTAGTCGGAGAACGACTTGAGGTAAAAAGTCGCTCTCCCCCTCAGCGACTTTAGCAACTTGTAAATAAGTAGAAAAATATATGAAATAACTGAGTTTGGGACAAAGTCGCTCAGCCGGAGAGCGACTTAGATTAATTTTGAAGAGTAAAATTGCAAAAAAAAAAAAAAAAAAAATTTACTGTAGCAAGTCGCTGTCCGGGGGAGCGACCACATTTTTTTTTTTTGCTTTTTCAAATAGTGTATATTAGCACATAGTCGCTTAGCGGAAGAGCGACTTTGGTCCGAACCTAGCTTCGGGCTGACGTGGACCCATTTTGGGTAATAACTTTGAAAAAACACCCATTTTGTTAAATTCTTTGATTATGAGCCGCATTTTGGAAAAAAAATCCTCTAAGTTACTAGTACTAATTATAGTATACGAGAGTATGAGATTGTCTCACATTGCAATAGATGGTTTCATACTCTCATTATATATAACGGTGCCGTATATAAAAATATAGTTATTAGCAATAAATTCTTGTTTTAAACGGGACTACCAGTTTTATTGCTTCAGATGGGTTAAGCTCTTCACAAATGAACAAGTAGGGCAAGTTGAGGGTTTATCCATTATCCCCCACTTGCCCCACCTTTATTTTTGTGAGGGGCTTGCAGTGGCGTATCTAGGATTTGTTTATAGGGGGTGCGGTTACCAATATGAGATAATGACGAAGAAATTTACACTAAAAATGTTCAAACGTTAATAATAATTTTAGTACTACGAATAAATTTTCGTAATTAGTATAACCCGTATAGTCAAATTAATGATCTTAAATATAATTTGTACTCCTCCACTCGTTTTTTTTTAGGAAAAAAAAGGGGAAAAGTTGGAGGTAATCTCAAAATAGAAGAACAAAAAAAAGAATAAGAGAAATTACTGCTGTGGGACTCAAACACACAACCTACAGCAACTATTTCACACAACTTACCATTGCACCACTAGCAGATTAATGCTACTTTATCTTCTTGTTTTAAATTAGATCTAGAAAAACAGGGGGTGCAGATGCAGCCACTGCACCCCCTTAAATACGCCACTGGGGGCTTGACCCGTCTGAAACAATAAGACTGATAGTCCCATTTAAAACAAGAATTTATGAACAATATTAGTTACATATAACAAATTTGTCAAAAACACTATTGAGACACATGAATCCTAAGTGAACGCGAATGTAACAAATAAGTTTGAGACACATGAATCCTAAGGGATGAGAGCTTTACCGCCCTGATGGTCTTATCGTCTCGAATTCGGATTAAATCAAATGATTTACAAAAAAAACAAATAAGTTTGATTTCGAACAAAAGATATTTTTTTTTTAAAATTTTTTGACATTATTTGATCATTTGAGAACTACTCTTAGAGTCTTAGTACAATATACTACTTTAGAAAACCAAACTACCAAAGTGTAAAAATTAAGCGGGAGAATTAAATGTATTCTCTCTTTCCCAGTCCATTGTCGTCATTTGTTGTTTACACGTTTGTCAATGCGCTTTTTATTTTGAAAATATCTTTTACAACACAAGTGAGAAAATTATAAAATTTTGATAATATTACCGTGCTCATTAAGACGAATCAAACAAGATCTCTTATGACTATATTTTGTGTTATACATTGGAAATTATTTTAAGGATTCTTTCCCTTTATGAATAATGTCAAAAAAGCAAACGATAACAATTGACCGGGACGGAGGGAGTAATAACAAGTGTAAATGTATTCAAGATTTCAAGTATATAAAGAAAACTAAATTTAACACAAAGGAAAATTAAGAATTAGATCTTCTTGTTTCCTTCCCTCTCTTAATAGCCAAGAAATAGATTGAATGGTGATATTAATATTGTTTCGAAAATAAAGGGCACCCACAAAAAGTGGGAATAGAGAAGAAGGTGAGGGTAGAAACCAGAAAGTTAGGCTTCATTTCTTCTCTTTTGATTTTCTATCCTTTTCTTTACAACATTATTATTCTCGCTTAAAACAGGAGGTTCCATCGTAAAACTAATAATATCGACACCATAAGCATAACTGCATAAGCAGCTAAGAATGTCATTTTATCAACTTATTCTTGTCTTACACATGAAATATATTATAATAATAAAATAATAATTTACCCTTAAGATATTATTATTATATAATACAATAAGTGGAGAAAAATGGAAGCAACAACGCGAATATTTTGTGGGGCCGATTTGTTCAACCCCGTAATGTCAATGGGACTGCAAGCTTCGTTAATATTATCAGTTTCTCATTTACTTCAGATTGGTGTTAGGTCTGTTGGAATTCCTACCCCTCTTCCTCAAATTACTGTATGTTCCTTACCTTTTTCCTTTTTTTTTTTACAAAAATTATAATTATTATTAGTTTCTCATTTTGTCGCATTACAACAGAGAGGAAGGGGAATTCGATCCTGGACCTATTTTCCACTATACAGCTATATCTCCGTCTTAACCATTAGGCTAAGACATTTTCGATATTTTTTTATTTATGTTTGATACACATGCAAGATTCTAGTTGAAATTCATTTGTTATCTAGTTGACCCGTGTTTATATATAATCATTAACTAAATGTTCATATTTCTAAGCCGGAGATTTACCACTTTATATATTATATCACTTATTTTCAAACGATTCTAGCACATAATCTCCTCTTTTTATTTGTTAAAGGGTGTGTCTCTCATTCCTTTGAGTAAGAGTGTAAGACCTATGCTATGCCCATTTTCGTGTTCTAATAACCCACAATTGGCAATAGGTATAGGGAATCGGTTTTTTTGAAGATGTGCTCTTAACTCTAAAGGGAGTACATATTAAAAACACTAGAATGAGAAGTTGAGTTTAGTATCTCATTAGAAAGTGAGAAAATTTTAGGGTACACGTTAGAAAAACTGATCAAATACACATGATCATAAACCTATTAAATCACAAAACTTGTCATGAATATGGACAATAGTAATTCCGGCCTAGAGCTGTCAAAACCTTACCAGACCCGCAAATAACCCGTTTTTTCAACCTAAACCCGATGTTTTGACCCGTAAATAGCGGGTCAAAACCCGATCTATAGCGGATTGACCTTTGGGTCAAGAGTACACTCAGTGGTGGAGCTAGGGGGCTAACCCTGGCGGTTGAAATTTTCGAAGTTTTTAGCGAAATTTTTCGAAATTTTTTAAATATACCTTACAAAAATAGTCGTTCACTCCCCCTAAAATTTTCCCCCTAAATTCAAATCCTGCCTCCGCCACTGAGTAGACTCAAGACAACATACATTCCTGAAAATACATATAATGTCAAATAGATATTGACTTTCAAATTTTTAAGGAAAAATATGTATATATGCCACGTCATCATCTCAAAGCACATGCCATGTCATCTCCCCAAAGTACGTGCCACACCACCATTACTATCGTGTCAAGTCCAATCGCATGCCATATCACCACCTTGAACCGCATTTTAGTCAAGCCAACATTGCCATGTCATGAGTCAAACCGCATGCCACATCAACATGGTTGCCACCTATAGACTTCAAACCGTGTGTCACGGCATCACAAATGCCACCTGGAATCGCATGCCATCTCATCAACTTGAACCGCATGACACATTATCATTCATCACTGCCATCTTTTTTGAGCCTCGCTTTTTTAGCTTGAGAGTTAGTGAAAATGATGATGATGATGGTGGAGGTAGTGAGGCCGGTGACAATTAAGATGACTAAGACGAGCGGGGGGAGACAACATGTATAAATGGTACAAGTGTACAAAAGTTTTTAAAGAAGCAAAAACTTGTTCATAGACTCGTTTTTTTACCCGAATCTGACTCGAAACCTGTATAGACTTACCTGCATTTTACCCAAGCGGCCGGAGTTACACTCGATTTTTATTTCACACGAACCCAAAACTATCCGACCCGTAACCCGCCCGTTAGACAAGTGTGATAGGTCTACTATGTTCCCTTTGCTTTTATCTAATAGTGAGATGACAAATAGTTATACTTACGAGATTGATCGAGCCTCTTAAGTTTTAATTGGAGTGATTCGGTGCTCTTTAGTTACTTCAAAAGTGTAATTAAACTTCTTATCCAAAATCACATGAGAAATAGAGTTAGCTTCTAGCACAAGATGCAGCCAGAAGAACAAGAGTTAGCTTAAGCGGTAGAGTTCTCTTACTCGAGCCCGGAGGTTCGATTCTTACCTGCAACATAGTGCGCTCATCTGAACTACACAAAAAAAAGTAACAAAAAAGCCAGAGACTCAGAAAACCGACTAAGCCATGTGTAGTACCTCTTTAAATGCCTTTATAATTGTCTTGTGTAGATGACTTATAGGGTAATCTTTATACTTCGTTATCGGTTAAACTGAGGGTACGGATCGGACTACGGAGTATATGTCTGTAGGCCAAAACACATGTACATATGTTACAAATTACATTACTTGCTAACCAAGATCAAAAAATGCTCAACAGGCTGGGTTGTTAATTGGTCACTCACTTTTGTCAAAGATAAAGGTCCTTGACACCTACTTCTTCCAGGCTACATCAGCGGAGTACTACAATGTCCTTGCGTTTTTCGGTCGCACTTGTGTTGTTTTTTTGATCGGTCTTGAGCTAGATATCTCTTACCTGAGACGCCACCTTCATGCTGCAACTATTATCGCTTCTGCTTCTGCTTTACCCTGCATTATCATTTCCGGAGCCATATCTTACACCATGTTTCATACCTTTATTAATTCAACAACAACCAGCTTTGTAGCCTTTCTATTCATATTTTTGTTATCAGTGGCTAATAACGCGTCTCCTATTGTTATTCGCTTTGTGGCTGAGTTGAGACTTGGGACTTCTGACTTTGGACGTTTAGCCGTATGTTCCTCGTTGATTAACGACACTACGAGCATATTATGTGGGGGTTTGGTGATGAAAATTGTTCAAGGAGGAGGTTTTAAATGGGGGTCATGGCTTTGGTCATTGCTTTTCACTGCCATAATCTGCTATGTTGTTAGACGCGTAGCTCTTTTGTTGAATCGACTGAATCCGGAGCATCAGTATCTAAAGAATGCTCAAATTGTTCCTCTGTTTCTTTTGGTCCTGCTAAGTGCAAGTTTTGTTGATAAATGGGGAGCCGCTAACAGTATGTTAACTGCATTGACACTTGGAGTAACCTTCCCTCGTGAAGGTAAAACTGCTCGGACAATGATGCACAAGCTGTCGTATACTGTCTATACTTTTGTGCTCCCTGTCTATTTTGGGTACATCGGCTTTCAAGCCGACTTTTCTGATGCTTATGAAACCAAGGTTTACATCGGTGCTCTAGCCATTTTATTGTTAAGCATAGGTGGCAAGGTTTTAGGGACGTTAGCCGCTTGTCATCATCTAAAGATTCCGATGAAAGAAGGTGTTGTGCTCGGTTTACTACTCAATTTGAAAGGTCATTTTGATGTGCTTATCATAGGCTCCTTCAGGGATTTAGTGGTAAGGAGGTACTGCATTGCTTGTTTATAATTATAATAGTCTACACTAATGAAATTATACCTATTTTTTATAACGAGGGAACTCACAACCGCTACCTTTAGTGCACACAGGGTAAACCACTAAGCCACCGTGTGACATAGTCGAAATCTAGAAGGCATAGTCTCATGCCATAAATAACCTCCACAAAATTGCTGTTGGAGAGGTTTGAACCTCAGACCCTTGGGAATTTCACCCAAGGTTTTAACCACTAGATGACTAGACTCCACCGTTGCGGGCAAATTAGACCTTTTTATTCTTAAATAAATTCATCTTAATCCACTGCAGCTTTTGTGACAGTTGATAGTCCCTCAATTTTGACAATGTTGCAGGACAGGAACAATCAGTTTGTTGAAATGATGTTATTAACGGTTGTTCTGAATACGCTACTATCAGGCATACCCGTCGCTTATCTAGTACTGAGAGACAACGATACCTTCGGTTATAGAGCTGTACCACTAGAGCAGCAAAGTCCAGAGATAGAGCTGAGGGTGTTAGGATGCGTGCATGGTCCTCGCCATGTTCCGACTATGGTTAGAGTCATAGGATGGTTGAGCTGGTCAAAAGAGCTTCCTGTCTGTGCTTATCTCATGCACTTGGTTGAGCTTCTTCCTAAAAAAAGAACTAGTAAGATGTATCACCAACTTGAAGATGACGAACTCAGTGACGATGATGCCTATGGTGGAAATGATGCTGTTGAGATAAATAACGGGGTTGATACTTTCATTTCAGAGACGGGGATATTTATCCGTCAAATGAAGGTGGTTTCATCCATAACGACAATGTTTGAGGATGTATGTGACATGGCAGAGGACTTGAGAGCGTCGCTTTTGATACTGCCCTTTCACAAACATCAAAGAATAGATGGGAAAATGGAGAGCGGTAAGGAAGGGATACGTGTAACGAACCAGAGGGTGCTTCGACATGCCCCTTGTACAGTTGCCATCCTTATTGATCGAGGACTTTGGGGCTACTCTCACACTGTTGGTTATAAGGCGACACAACATGTTGCAGCATTGTTTTTCGGGGGACCTGATGATAGGGAAGCACTATCCCTGAGTACGTACATGGCGATGCATCTTGGTATGAATCTCACTGTCATACGATTTCTCCAAGCGTCAGCCAGGGAAACCCAGGAGAAGATCATTTCATCAAATGGAAATGAGCAGGTTTTGATGGCGATGCCTAGTAGAGGAACTGAAGATGAGGCCGACAACTCGTATCTCGAAGAGTTTTACAATAGGTATTAAACCCACTCGCTTTCTTAGCTTGTCATTAATAATTGATCAGCTTAGCACTTAGCAGAAGTCAACTAGCTTAGTTGGTAAAATCATGAGATGTGGTATTCATGACCTATGTTCAAACCCCGCCAGCTTAAATGATTTAAGTGTTGATTTAGAAAATAAATTTTCGGATTGTCAGGTACGTAACATCAGGACAGGTAGGATACATCGAGAAGCATGTCAAGGATGGAGCGCAAACAGCAAGTGCTTTACGAGACCTTGTGGATATGTATCAATTGTTCATTGTAGGTAATGGTGGACGCCGTAATTCAAGTATAACAATGGGAATGAGCGATTGGGAAGAATGTCCCGAACTTGGAAATGTCGGAGATCTTTTGGCTTCGTCTGAATTCGATCCGAACTTATCAGTTTTGGTTATCCAACAATACAGGCCTCCATTAGATTGACTACTTGTTAGAGTTGTCATTTTTTACAGCCTATGTACAGTAATTGCTAGGGAATTAGATGTTCAAAATTCAATAGGAATATGAATGACTTATAATGGATCTGTTAATAGGCTCTTCAACTAGGATTTTGGCTCTAGGATTTGGAAGTCATGTAGTTTAGGTTATTAGTTTAGACAAACGTATTTAGCATTTTGTATTCTAACATATGTATTTTGAACTTGGGTAGGAGTTGGACATTTTGTATGTAAACATGGATTATCTTTAATTCCACTTCTCATTTGCTCAAAACAAGACTTAATTAATGTGCAGTGTGGTTACAATTTTTGCTGATTTGATTATTTGTGATCATTGTGGTGTAGAACAAAGACACATTTTAATATATTTTTAGCTTCGACGATAAACTTGAATTAGAAAATTTAGGAATTATTCAAGTTAGAACTGTTAGAATATAAAACCGATCTTGAGACTGCAATATTTAGCTCAAACTTTTGGTTGAGATGATCTTCTGATATGGTATTAGAGCACGCGTGATTAAAAGGTCACGAGTTTAAAACTCACTACCACTCATATCTAAAGTGGAATATTTAGCACTGGGTATGGGGAGGCATGTGTTGCATCCACACTTTAAGCCCAATGGACAATCGTGTGTATAAGACTTTGAATTACAGGTTTTGTTAATTGTTAATTATTCTGAAAGTTTACATGGGTATTTATATGCATTACTGTATAATGACCTAGAGCATATATACTATAATTACAAAAGATGCTTTCTATTTTTAAAATGTGAATACAATCAATTATCCTTGATTGGGGGAGTAATTGATTTCTGTAACTTTGGTATTATTTGTTGCCATATTTGTTGCTTTACTGTTAATACGCCCCCGCAAGATTGACGGCCGAGAAGTGAGTCCAATCTTGTTCCGTAGTTCAATGTGCTGTTGTTTATGTAGTGGCTTTGTGCGGATATCAGCTAGTTGATCTTTGCTGTTGACATGTTGTATGCGTATTTGACCATGTTGCAGTTGTTCTTTGACGAAGTGAAAGGACAAGGCCATATGTTTCATGCGGGAATGAAAGACTAGGTTTTTGGCGTACATGGTGGCGGATAGGTTGTCGCAGAAGATAGCCTGAGGTTTTGTGACTGCAATGTGTAGTTCAGTTAGAAGATTGTGGAGCCAGAGAGTTTCCGTTGTGACGGATGCGATTGCACGGAATTCTGCTTATGTGGTGGAGAGGGCAAGAGCACGTTGTTTCTTTGAGGACCAGGAGATAGGATTACGCCCAAGGTAGATGATGAATCCAGTTGTGGATACATAGTTATCTTTGTCTCCGGCATGATCTGCATCACAGAAGGCATGAAGGCAAGATGGTGAATTTTTATATAACTGGAGGCCAAAGGTTTGTGTTCCTTGCAGGTAGCACAGAAGACGTTTGAGGGCAGTCCAGTGAGTTGTCGTGGGATGGTGAAGAAATTGAGCGAGGCGTGTAAGAATTATTATATTAATATTATTTAATTCTCTATTGTGTGGACCTAATTACTGATATTAGTTGCCTTAATTAAATAATGGTTAAATATATTGTTTCGGGTTTTTATTAGGAGTCATAGTTTAAGTAGATTATAGTAAATAGTTACAGGCTATTTACATAACTGACTACTTATTCCATAAAGCCCCTCCTGCCACCTCTATATATAAGTACATCTGTTTGTGCTTTAACCTAATTCATTCATATCACCAACACACAAGAAAGAAAGTGAATTAGAGAATAAGGAAGGTAGGAGAAGGCAAAGCAATAAGGGTTTATTATTTATCTTTCTCAAGTAACTTTATTATCAGATCTGATGGCTGCACCACGTAAGTACCTTTCAGTAATTATCGCTTTAATCAAGATTCTATAATTTATGTTTACATGTGGTATCAGAGCATGGTTGTGATTATAGTTGTAATTCTGATTAATGTTCTAATTATGTTTTTTATGAATGAATTTAATGTTTTAATCATGATGTTGTAACATTCATTCATAATTTATTGTATACCCTCATGATTGATAGCGTATCCTGTTATGATGATCGTTTCCGCTGCCTAATCGAATTATTTCGTTTTATTTTATTTATGATGATTATTTATGATGATGTTTTGCGCTGCCTAATTCGATTTGAATGATTATTATGTTTATTATGCGTATGAATGCCGTCTGTTGTCTAACCTACTCGATCGAGCTATTGCTCACTCGATCGAGGCGGTTTGTTTATGCTTCTGCTCGATCGAGCTAACTGCCTACTCGATCGAGTCTCTTCTGATTTGCTTCTGCTCGATCGAGCTGATGTTGTACTCGATCGAGTGGTTCCCTTTTGCCTTGTTCTCAATCGTGCTAAAGTCTTTCTCGATCGAGATGCCTTGTTTAATAATGATGTTGCTAGATCGAGCTAATTTTCTACTCGATCGAGCCCTTAAGCTTTTATTTCTGCTCGATCGAGCAAATGCTCTACTCGATCGAGCCCTTATGATTTTGATCCTGCTCGATCGAGCTATTGTTTACTCGATCGAGGGGTCTTGTTTTGCCTTGTACTCGATCGAGCTAAAGCTGTACTTGATCGAGGGGTTCTTCTTTGTTTTATTCTCGATCGAGCTAAAGTTGTTCTCGATCGAGGTGTTTAAGTTTATTTTCTACTCGATCGAGCTGATGTTTTACTCGGTCGAGGTCTTCCCGTGCTGTTTCAATACTTATTGTTCGTTTTCATTGTATGCTCGCATAATATTATGTTACTATGCTTAAAGGAGACCTTCGCATTATGATGAGTTGAAATTCACCACAGTGATTTCATCTCGTACGCGACCAGATCTCATAATGTAATTGGGCATTCACATCATGTTGATGTTCACCACAGTGGACTCAAATTATGCAGTGAATATCCGACTAAGCATACATTTTTATTAAAAGTTAATTATATCTTATGTATTGATTAAAGGAGACATTCGCATTATGACAAGTTGGAATTCACCACAGTGATTTTATCTCGTACGCGATCTGATCTCTTAATGTAATTAAATTGGGCATTCACATTATGTTGATGTTCACCACAGTGGACTCAAATTATGCAGTGAATATCCGACTAAACATACATTCTTATTGAATATTAATTATATCTTAAGTATTGATTAAAGGAGACATCCGCATTATGACGTGTTGAAATTCACCACAGTGAATTCATCTCGTACGCGATAAGATCTCATAATGTATTTAAATTGGGCATTCACATTATGTTGATGTTCACCACAGTGGACTCAAATTATGCAGTGAATATCCGACTAAGCATCTAATGGGGTGAAATAACTCGTATTAAGGTTTTACCCACAGGTAACCTAACATTAAAGTAAAACACCCAATAAAGAGAGTATTCTTGATTATGTAATTAAGCGTGCGTAGGTTGTCCACAGATACTACACATCGCCTAATGAATGTTTATAAGTTACTCATTTAAGTTTCAAGTCTTAGTCATAATTGCTATTGTGTGATAAACTCAAAGCCTAATGTTCTGAGCATTATTCATAATGCAGTACCGTTGCAAAGCTCTCTCAATAACATGACAGTCTTTGCTTAAAGTTCTTACGAATTACCACTGCACTAAACATTAAGTCCTCCATTTCGGAGATAGGCTGTACTACAGCCAGTAAGTACATGGAAATCATTAAGGAACGCTTTCAGACTACCGAGAAAGCGGTAGCTGGAAGGCTTATGTCTGAACTTATCCCCAGGCACATCATGTGCATCATGTAAGCGGGAAATCTAAAGGTAAGTTTAGAAACAGAAAGGGCATTAAGTTAAGCCCTTCTGATAAACCGTCTGCAACTGGCATAAAGAAGGAAATTAAGAAGCAGTAAAGTTGCCTTTTCTGTAGGAAACCTGGGCACTTTCAGCAAGACTGCATAAAGCGTGAGAATTGATTCGAAAAGAAGGATAAGCTTTTGGCTTTAGTATGTTTCGAATCAAATTATGATGAAATTCCTTCTAATACCTGGTGGCTAGATATACAGGCTCTAATGAAAGTTCCTTCTTCTTGTGGCATAAACGTTTGGCCCATATTTCAAGAGAAATAATGAACATATTAGTTAAAAACAATATGTTACCTTCTCTTGATTTTACGGATTTTGGGACGTGTGGAATGCATTAAAGGTAAGCAAACCAAACACACCAAGAAAGGGTCCACAAGAAGCACTGCGTTATTAGAAATCATACATACAGACATTTGTCGTCCATTTGATGTTCCCTCCATGAGCGGAGAGGAATATTTCATCACATTTATCGATGATTATTCACGTTATTGTTATCTTTACCTTTTGCATGAAAGATCTCAATAAGTAAACTCTTTAGAAGTTTACATTAAGGAGGTGGAAAGGCAATTGGGAAAGAAAGTGAAAATCATAAGGTTAGATAGAGGTGGTGAATATTATGGCAAATATGATGAATCAGGACAACATCCTGGTCCCTTTGCAAAACTCCATGAAAGTTTGGGTATTGTCCCTCAGTACACAACTTCTGGTTCTCCATGGATGAATGGTGTAGCTGAGAGGCGTAATCGAACCCTATTAGAGGCTGTAAGGACAATGATGAGTAATACCAACTTACCCATGAAGTTGTGGATGCATGCCCTTATGACTGCTGTGTATGTTGGAAACCGGGTTCCCAGTAAGGCAGTTTCAAAGACACCATTTGAACTGTGGAAAGGGTGGAAACCGAGTCTTCAACATTTGCATATATGGGGATGCCCAGCAGAGGCACGCATTTATAATCCACATGAAAGGAAACTCGATCAAAGAACCATTAGTGGGTTCTTTATCGGTTATCCAGAAAAGTCTAAAGGGTATAGGTTTTACTGTCCTACACACAGAACAAGAATTGTAGAAACCGGAAATGCCAAATTCCTTGAGAATGGCGAAGTTAGTGGGAGTGATCAGGTAAGGGATGTCATAGTCAATGAAGTTAGGGTGGCAATTCCAGCTTCCTTGCCCCCAATTTCAATATGATGATGTTCCACATAATGATAATGTTGACCCAGTCAATATTGTGGAACCTAACGTTGATGACCCTCCACTCCCGAATGATAACATTGCCACTGAAGTTGTTGATACAGCCCCTGAAATAGTATTAAGAAGGTCCACAAGACCTAGAAAGCCAACTACTTCAGATGACTATGTGTATCTACAACAGTGTGAATTTGACATTAGTATTGATAATGATCCGGTTACGTTTTCACAAGCTATGAATTGTAATGATTCCGATAAATGGATTAATGCCATGAAAGAAGAAATGGAGTCTATGGCTAAGAATGAGGTCTGGGAGTTGGTCAATTTACCAGTAGGTCATAAGGCTGTCGGCTGCAAGTGGGTCTTTAAGACCAAGCGCGACTCCTCAGGTAATATTGAACGACATAAAGCCAGACTGGTAGCTAAAGGCTTTAATCAGAAAGAAGGCATTGATTATAATGAAACCTTCTCTCCAGTTTCTAAGAAGGATTCATTACGGATCATTTTAGCTTTTGTAGCTCATTTTGATTTAGAGCTACATCAAATGGATGTGAAAACGGCATTCTTGAATGGGAGTTTGGAAGAAGAAGTCTACATGGCTCAGCCTGAAGGCTTCATTATTGATGACAAAGAGGACAAGGTCTGTATATTAAAGAAGTCCATTTATGGACTTAAGCCAGCTTCTCGACAATGGTATATTAAGTTCCATAATACCATTACCTCCTTTGGGTTTCAAGAAAACACTGTTGATCAGTGTATATACCTGAAGATCAGTGGGAGTAAGTTTGCATTTTTGGTTCTATATGTCGATGACATACTTATAGCAAGCAGTGATTTGGGACTATTACGTCAAACTAAAGATTTCCTATCAAAGCAACTTTGAGATGAAAGATATGGGAGAGGCGTCCTATGTGATCCGGGTGGAAATATCTCGAGACAGATCACAAAGGACATTAGGGTTGTCTCAGAAAGTCTATATCAGTAAAGTCTTAGAAAGATTCAACATGGTAAAATGTAATCCCAATGATGTTCCTATTCAGAAAGGGGATAAGTTCAACTTAAGTATGTATTCTAAGATTGAGCTAGAACGAAATACCATGAAAAACTTTCCTTATGCATCTCTGGTTGGAAGCTTAATGTATGCGCAGGTCTGTACAAGACCTGACATAAGTTTTGCAGTAGGTATGTTGGGTCGATATCAGTCCAATCCTGAAATGGGTTATTGGATATGATGACTCAGATTTTGGAGGATGCGTGGACTCAAGGAAAAGCACTTTTGGTTATGTGTTTGTTTTAGCTGGGGGAGCAATCTCCTGGAAAAGTGCTAAACAAACAATTATTGCCTCATCCACTATGGAAGTTGAATTTGTAGCGTGCTTTGAGGCTACTATTCAAGCTTTATGGTTGCGGAATTCTCCTTCAGGGCTTAGCATTATGCATTATGATGCAAGGCCGTTGAGAATTTATTGTGATGATACCGCATCAATCTTCTATTCAAAGAATGACAAGTATTCTAAAGGAATAAAGCACATGGAAATGAAATACTTGTCAGTTAAGGAGGAAGTTCGGAAAAACACTGTGTCAATTGAGCACATTATGACTAGTGCTAATATAGCAGATCCTTTAACTAAGGGATTACCTCCAAAGACATTTATGAAGCATGCTATTGATATTGGTCTGGAGGATAATCATTAAGGCTTTTTCGTTTATGTTTGGATCATGCTAGTGCTTTGTAATAATGACACTTATGTTTTGATTAATCGACTTATGTTTTATTATGATGATGATTTCCGAACACTTTTCTGTATCGTATTATTGTTATTGTATACATTATTGTTGCACGATTAACAGAATTAGTCCTTTTCCTCAAGGACATTATTTGGGGATTATGTTTGCTCCTTGTACAGACTGATTATTCTAAGTGATTGGTCCGTAGTACATGGAAGGACCACTTCTCTTTTATAGTAGTGTCTCCGCCATGACTCAACCAGTTGTTCAGGGATAATCAGGGTAATTAAGATAAACCCATTATGTGTTCATTTAACCGTCTACGCGCCTTATGTTATAATTAAGTGTGACATTATGTTTTAATCAGTAATATGGTCCAAGTGGGAGAATGTAAGAATTATTATATTAATATTATTTAATTCTCTATTGTGTGGACCTAATTACTGATATTAGTTGCCTTAATTAAATAATGGTTAAATATATTGTTTCGGGTTTTTATTAGGAGTCCTAGTTTAAGTAGATTATGGTAAATAGTTACAGGCTATTTACATAACTGACTACTTATTCCATAAAGCCCCTCCTGCCACCTCTCTATATAAGTACACCTGTTTGTGCTTTAACCTAATTCATTCATATCAGCAACACACAAGAAAGAAAGTGAATTAGAGAATAAGGAAGGTAGGAGAAGGCAAAGCGATAAGGGTTTATTATTTATCTTTCTCAAGTAACTTTATTATCAGATCTGATGGCTGCACCACGTAAGTACCTTTCAGTAATTATCGCTTTAATCAAGATTCTATAATTTATGTTTACAAGGCGGTTGATAGCAAATGCAACATCGGGCCTGGTTAGAGAGAGGTATTGTAAGCTCCCAACAATGGCTCGGTATGTGGATTGGTCGTGAATGGGATGGTGATCTTCACGGGTGAGTAGTGGGGTTGTAGCCATAGGAGTGTTGTTTGGTTTAGCATCTATCATTTTGTATTTAGTAAGGAGGTCGTAAACATATTTAGATTGGTTTAGGTGAAGGTCGTGCATATTTGGTGTAACTTCTATTCCTAGGAAATAGGATAAGTGTCCGAGGTCTTTCAATGAGAATCGTTGAGATAATTTGTCAATGAAGTGTTGTAATTGTATGGGATGGGGTCCTGTGACGATAATATCGTCAACGTAAATAAGCATATAGATATGAGTTGTTTTGGTTTGTACGTAGCATAAATAATGATGAATCAGATATGGATTGTTTGAAACCGTAGTCTAAAAGATAGGTTTTTAATTCGGTGTACCAGGCTCGAGGAGCTTGTTTTAAGCCGTATATTGCTTTGTTTAATTTACAGACGTAGTTGGTTGTCGTTTGATCAACAAAGCCAGGTGGTTGAATCATAAATACATCGTCTGTTAAGGTTCCTTGTAAAAATGCATTGTTAACATCTAATTGTCTCAAAGACCAAGATTGTGTGACTGCTAGAGAAAGAATTAGACGTACAGTTGTTGGTTTTATGACTGGACTGAAGGTCTCGTTATAATCAATGCCTGGTCTTTGATGAAACCCTTTGGCAACTAGTCGTGCCTTGTGTTGTTTGAGGGTACCATCGGGGTTGTATTTGTTCCGAAAGACCCACTTGCAACCTATAACATTTTGTGATGAAGTGCGGGGAACAAGAGACCAGGTATTGTTTCTGGTAAGGGCATCAAATTCTTCTTGCATAGTAGTACGCCAGTGAGGAAGAATGAGAGCTTGTTTGACGGTGTAATTATAGTATATATGCTCTGATACCATATAAGACTTTGAATTACAGGTTTTGTTAATTGTTAATTATTCTGAAAGTTTACATGGGTATTTATATGCATTACTGTATAATGACCTAGAGCATATATACTATAATTACAAAAAATGCTTTCTATATCTACAATGTGAATACAATCAATTATCCTTGATTGAGGGAGTAATTGATTTCTGTAACTTTGGTATTGTTTGTTGCCATATTTGTTGCTTTACTGTTAATAGTGTGAGGGGCGTGTTAGAATATATAACCGATCTCGAGACTCCAACTTTCAGCTTAAACTTTTAGTTCGAGATGGTTTTTTCGCAAAAATTACTGCTCCGTATTACTTTGTTCAGTTCTCCTGACTGTTAAATTGATGCTTTAAAGTTTAAACTTATTATATAATAACCCACCAAATTTAATCTCTCTTACAACTTTAGTTTATTCTTTATTTGGAGGAAACGTATGCGACAGCTTTTCTTACTCGTATTTATGTGACTAGTAAGTTTAGAAGAGTTTGTAGGGACATTTGATTATTTAGAATAGCATACATTTCTCATTTCTGATGTCTCATTACGTTTCAGTAAACAAAAACAACGAGCTTAGGCTACTAGTGAGTGTTCTGCTGCATTGCACTACAAAATACAAATACCCAATTTCCAACATCAAAATATGATCCTCAAACCAACTCTTCTCCTGTCTGCTTCCAACTGTATGTCATTCACATCTGAAACTTCATTGGTTGTCAGGAGTACTAGGACTGCACATGTCAGATACATTATTCAACAACATTTCAACAATGCATGTCCTCCCAAGTGTCACCGTACGCCTCCCTCGTTTCGAGTCATTACCATACGTATGTATGGAAATGACTTGAAAGGATCAAAGGAGGGAGTAACTCGCATAAACATTTAACTTGATATCTCACCTGTACTGTGGAGAACTTGGGCTATATTCCGGACTCGGACCTGAATTATAGGGGCTGAAGGGGAAGAGGACTATGTCAATAATTTCAATAAACAAAATCAGTGGAGATACAGAAAATAAGTTAATGATGCTTCCTATGCCAAATGCAAGTATTTCTATGGGTCTACCTGAGCATAGATTTTGAAGACGGATGAAATAGCAAAATTAGGTGAACTATACTATACCTGCTTGGACTGTAGCTTGGGCTTGAAGGTGAGTACGAGGGTGATGTTGGGCTGAGAAAAGAAGGAAACAAGTCACAGTAAGATCCAGCTTCAGTTAAAGGATCCAGTAATAGCTTTAAACAAGTCACACCGGAGCAAGTCGCTCAAAGACAAGAATAGTTGAATTACCTGTAATTTGGAGAAGATAGTGATATTCTTGGACTACTTGGGGAGTATATAAGTGAGGGGCTGTCCTTGGAGGATGGGTTATAACTCGGAGATGTAGGACTGTAGCTTGGTGAAGTGGGACTGTAAGAGGGTGACGTGGGGCTGTAAATGGGTGAAGTGGGACTGTAAGATGGTGACGTGGGGCTGTAAATGGGTGATGTGGGACTGTAAGAGGGTGATGTGGGGCTGTAAATGGGTGATGTGGGGCTGTAGGATGGGGAGGTTGGGCTATAAAACGAGGACGTTGGACTGTAAGATGGGGAGGTTGGGCTATAATATGGAGACGTCGGGCTGTAAACTGGAGATGTGGGGCTGTAAACAGGCGACGTGGGGCTGTAAGAAGGCGAAGTAGGACTGTACGCCAATGAAGTTGGGTTGTAGCTTGGGGACGTTGGGCTGTAAATAGGTGACGTAGGGGTGTAAATTGGAGACGTGGGGCTGTAAGAAGGCGAAGTAGGACTGTAAGTCAATGAAGTTGGGCTATTATAGCTCGGGGACGTGGGGCTATAACTCTGCCAAGTTGGGGTATAGCTTGGTGAAATAGGGCTGTAATAAGGACTAGTTGGTGAATATTTTGTACTTGATGGTCTAAGGCTATGAATGGGAGACGCTGGGGTATAGGCAGGTGAACCAGGGTTATAGATAGGCGGAGAGCCAGGGTAACAAACGGGGGACGGTGAAGCAGGGGTCCATATAGGTGATGCGGGGCTATAGCGAGTGGGCTCAGTATTAGCAGTTGGATATACGGGAGATGGAGATGGAGCTGGAGAAAAAGA
Organism: Heliosperma pusillum; assembly: GCA_022085475.1. Lineage (NCBI taxonomy): Eukaryota > Viridiplantae > Streptophyta > Magnoliopsida > Caryophyllales > Caryophyllaceae > Heliosperma > Heliosperma pusillum. The sequence goes on along the minus strand of JAIUZE010045385.1, from coordinate 129,082 downwards.
ATCAACATATGGAGAAAACTGAGCATTTGGGATTGGTGAGAAACGGAGATTGGGACTACAAAAGTAACTAGGAGACATCATTTTGTCATCATGGTAAGGAGTTTGAGAGATAGGTAATCGAGCAGGTGTCATGCCAAACTCCAAACCTTCTTCGTAACTAGGGAGTTGGACTTCCATAGCATGACGCAACATCTTCTCGTTAAGATACAATGAACAGCCACCAGTCCCAATCTGTGCCAGTTGCCCTAAAATGATATTTTCTGTTACACCCCTTAGATAATCAGATTCTGCATGAACAGCAGCATCGACAAGGATGTCAACAGTTTCCTCAAAAGAGCACCGCATTAGGGGTCCAGTATCATTCCGATTGATCCCATGACGAGTAATAGGCATCAAATGACCACGATAAGTCATCGCATCACACAGTATTGCCAAATGTCGATAGTTCACATATGAGCCATCAAATGATATCACAACTCGCAATTCATCTAGCAAAGCTTTGCGGGCAGCCTCAATTCCAAGGACTTCCATAACCTCAATCAAGTGATTACTTGTCGTCCTCGTGGCATCAACATCTTCATGACACATAACCGACAAAAGATTGGCACCTTCAGTATCCAGCATCCACTCAGTCTCAGATGTGAAACCTTTCTGCTCATCAAACTTATTGACTTTGGTCTGTTTAATAAACACCTTATTGATATCTACAACGCCTTTGAGCGTCATATCTGTCAGCATGTTGCCAGCAATTTTTTTCAGGAACACATCATCGTCAGAAAACTTATCCACCATCTCACTCTTTGAAGTGTCGTCATTCATCATACGAACACGAAGTATAAGTTTTTCAGCATTGTCATCATTAAAAATACAGGTCAAATCATCACCGAATTCCTGGTTGATCTTCTCTGCAATATCAGCCATGCTCAATTTTTTATCGACCATCATCTCACGGTTCAGCTCTATGCGAAGCAACCAGGGCGAAATTCTATCAGGCGAAACCTCTTCATCTGGCATCTCATAATAGGACCTGACGAGATCTACATCCTCGTCAATTACTGTGGTCATAGGTTTTGGATCGTACCAAACTTCGAAGGCATGTGTCACACAACGTAAAGTAGTATATTCTAAAGCGCACTGGACATTTTTGGCGCTCTCCTTGGTTTTGCTAACCTGAGGATTCAAGAAGACAGACAAGGAAGGAGTTTTAATCCTCTTTGCCACATTGACAATCTCAGTCAACCTTGGAACTCCCAGAGTGACATTCTTGGCACTGACACCAGCATAATGGAAAGTATTGAGTGTCATTTGAGTAGCAGGCTCGCCAATTGATTGAGCAGCAACACACCCAATCATCTCTCCAGGTGCTACCAGGGACTGTAAAAACCTGGACTCAATCTCACCCACAACCCATTCAAATGCTTCACGAGTGAGCTTAAACTCTTTCATGACACGTTTGCTGGCCAGAGTACTTCGCAGTAAGATGCCGAAGAAGAGGGTGGCGTTCTTCTGAGCCTCCATACTCAGAAAATCATCCCCATGCACGACTTTTAACCTCTCTTGAAGCTTATCAATCGCTTCAATAATTTCTATTGGGTGCAAATCAGATTTCTCTCGCATATCGACCTTAAAAGTTTTTTGGGCATTCCATAAGAGCCTCTTCAGATTTACAGGCAGTGGCCAAGAGTTGTCACCAGTAGCTGCAATCTCTATAGCAAGTTGACGTCTGTCTTCTTCCAGCTTTTGAACTTCAGCATTAAGCACATCGCGGAACTCCCAAATGTTTTTCAGATCATCCAAATCTTCTTTCAACATATAATCTGGCTCCCAGTTCTCTGCATCAACATCGTATCTGTATGTAATGTCAAATTCTGACTTCTTCATTTTCAACAAATCCAACTTCTGGGACTCTATCCATACAGCATCCATGCCATCTTCACCGTAAAGAAACTGAATAACATCCCCAAGAGAGTTTCTAACAGTCCCATCATATTTGACCATAATATCCTCCATAGCCTTTACTAGCCTCCGCTGAATGTAGCCAGTCTCGGAAGTTTTGACAGCGGTATCAATTAAACCTTCCCTGCCTCCCATTGCATGGAAAAAGAACTCCTGAGGTGTCAACCCTCTTAAATAAGAGTTCTCCACAAACCCGCGACTCTCTGGCCCATAGTCATCCTTTGTGAAATGAGGCAATGTACGATTCACAAAATGAAAAGGCATCCGCTTGCCTTCGACATTCTGCTGCCCCACACAAGCAGTCATCTGGGATATGTTGATAAAACTTCCTTTGGATCCTGCAGTGACCATAGCCTTCAGGTTGTTGCTCTCAGATAAACTCTTCTGTGCAAAACTTCCCGCGTCATCACGAGCTTTGTTCAAGACCTACATGAATTAGATCGCTTCGCATTTAGATAAGCAAGGCAAATTAGAAAATGAAACAGTAAAAGAGCACACACACAGGCGAGTCATTTAAGGACCTGGTTGACTCTGTTTTCAAATGAATCCTTCATTGTACGCCCGGGTTCAGGCTCTAACTGCTTTTCCTGAAAAGCTCGAATAAGATTTTTCACTTCAGTCTTGGCTTTAGATATAGTTTCATTAATAATTTCCATTGTAGCCGCATCAGCAATTGTATCTCCGATTCCAATACTGAAACCATTCTGTAATAGCCAATAGTTGACAAGCCACTGAGTGTGACCCAAAAATCTGCGAGCTGCATCCGGGCCAACTTCTCCCCTGAATACATTTTAAACAAATTATAAGGTAGACTGAAAAATAGATTTAGATACATTTGAATATGTTTTTTAACCTGGACAACTGATCTAACCCACCAGGCAATGTTCTTATATAGTATACAGCAGCAGTTGTAACACTCACAATAAGCAAAAAACAAATAATACATGGTAGAAAAATGGAGCACAAGAAGATGAAAACATGGTACTATGCTTGAAGATTAGTTTGCATTAACACTAAACAAACCAACTAGTCAAGTGCAGTCCCACCAAAACCACCCACGGAGTTGAAACATATTTCACTCGTCCACAGTTAGCAAACAAGAACATAGCAGCAGGGTGTTACATACCAAATTACATGAATCAAACTGCCACCGGAGGTCCCTAGCGTCTTCTTGCACAATGTGCCGGTTAATAGCTCCCCTTTCTCAATCAGAACTCGAGTATCACCAGGAGTCAGGAACCCCTTTTCGGTTTCCTGGTGCCATGCTGCAAATCTAACGAGATTTATCTGCTTTGGAATGATAAGATTGAACACTTGCTTTCCCGTCCAAATAGGCCTGGGCTTCAGAATAGCAGGCTGAGGAATATCAACATCAAAATCTTCCCACCACATAAGAATATTCATGAAGACATCCTGAAATCAACGAAGGAAAGAAGACAGGAAGCTATTAATTGAGAGATTTAGAGTAGATCAATATATGTTTGAGAAAAGAGAATAAAAAAACTACCTTTTCTATAAAAGTATCTCTTTTCGTGATTTTACGGCAACCCAATAGGGTATCCTGCACAATTCCCATGACAGGCTTGTTTGCTTGTGGAGACACGATACATTTAGGAACCATCATGAGCTCAAGAACTTCAGCACGAGTCTCAAAAGATTGGGGAACGTGCATGTTCATTTCATCACCATCGAAATCAGCATTGTATGGTGAGGTAACAGATAAATTCAAACGGAATGTAGAATACGGCATGATCTTTATACGATGCCCCATAATAGACATTTTATGGAGACTGGGCTGCCGGTTGAAAAGCACAAAGTCCCCGTCATTCAAATGCCTCTCCACCTACAGTTTAACATCAAGAAGATCCTGTAAACCACAATCACTCATAACAAATTCAGCCACAGCTGCATAACTACTACATGTATGGAAATTGTACCTTGTATCCAAGCTCCAAATGATTATCACCACTCTTTTTCAAAAAGCGGAGATCAAGCCTCTGACCGTCATCCCTTATGATATATTTGGCCCCGGTTTTACCAGGTGGAGGATGAGGACCGTAGTCGACAAGCTCTTTCAATCTGTAAAGGGAGAGGACCACCATAAGAGAGAGTTTTAAAAGTAGAAAATTACAAAGATACATATGGAATAAGTTGGAACCTCTCAATATTATACGGTGTGACAGTCTCAGGGTACGTGAGATTCAAGGCTATACTCCAGGGAACACCTAATTCGTCAATGTTAATGTTTGGGTCAGGTGTAATGACAGTACGAGCTGAGAAGTCGACTCGTTTTCCCATTAAATTTCCTCTTACACGTCCTTCTTTGGCTTTCAGTCTAGTACATATTGATTTGATTGGCCTGCCTGACCGTTGTGTAGCCTGAAAGAAATCACAATAAGTCAGCTGACACTTAATACAAAAACAGACAGAGAGGAGAAGAGACATGAAAAGAAGGAACCAACCCTTGGCTGGCCAGGCAGCTCGTTGTCAAAATACGTAGCAATATGAAACTGGAGCAGCTGTGCAAACTCGGAGAGGATGTGTGCAGGAGCCCCATTCCTCTCTTGTCTTTTCAAATTATCATTATGTCGAATGATCATGGCTAGCTGGTGGGTCAAATCATCCTAACAAAGTACCACAAACGACAAATCAGTACTGTCAACTGTTTCAAATGTCAGTGATCCTAAACAAAGTAATCACTAGTCCCCCCACACCACAACGGAAAGTCAAAATACTTGCCTCGCTTCTTAAAGAAGTGTTCATCGTCACAGATGGTCTTACAGGAGGTGGAGGGATTGGGAGAACTTGAAGAATCATCCAGTCAGGGCGGGCATACTTCGGATTAAAACCCAACAATTGGCAATCTTCATCACTTATCCTTTTCAAAACACTGAGCACCTGGAATGCACAAATTCACAGCACGATAAATTGATAACCGTGTGTCTGAAACTGTTCAGAAACAGATACAGAGACGAAGTCTATGAAAACCTTTTCAGCGGTAAGGTGCTGCTTTCTCTCAACAGGCTCTGGAAGCTGGTCCTCATCACCATTTTTCCTCTTTGTTACCTTATATACAGCGACAATTTTCATGCCATCGATAGTGAAGGTTGGCTGCAGCGCACCACAGCCACCATGGCTCTTCTTCACAGCCTTATTATCAGTATTCTCATCTTGCACATTTATATCATCACCGCCTTCACATTTTTGTTTACTTTTGGAGGCCTCCAAAATTTTCTTTAGCCTACTTTTCGGGTTCCGTATATTAAGAGCTGTCCTGAATTTGTGATTCTCCTGCCAATGTCAGTAACACAAATACAATCAGTTGCGGCTACAGAATCTACCATCACATAAACTCTTACCATCATTGTTCTTAGGAGCAAACACATTACACTAACCAGAAACAGAAATGTCTTACTTAATAAGTTATAAACCTCCTCCTAGTATCTATATATCGCATAATGCGTAATAAAACATACGGAGCAAATCATTTGGCCGCGCACCCATTACATTTTGCCTCGAACATAAAACCATTAAAATTATCCATTCTCCGTCTCTCATTCTTAAAAAAAATCCACTCAACCTCCCCAGGCTACTACTTCTATATGCTCTACACTAAATAAAATCATCCATTTTTCCGTGTCTCATTCCGTGTCTCATTTTTCCGTGTCTCATTTTTCCGTGTCTCCAGGCTACTACTTCTATATACTCTACACTAATCTACACTAAATAAAAAATAAAAACCATTAGACTTAGTTATATCTCCAGAATCTAAATTAATAAATTAATAAAAAAATATAAACATCGAAGAATTTCATAGCTACACAGTACACACAAACTATAACATAATACTCCATATATTACGCGCAATTACACAAAAACGAAAAATCATAACATTTGCACCACACTCTCATACGAAATTTTACCTCTTAGGCACAAAATTGTATTTGGTTACATAATATTGCCAAAAACAAATCTAAAAAATCTTGAAATAAAATCTCATTACACATACAAATTACAAGATAATCAGACGTAAATTTAACAACACGTCACTGAAAAACAATACCCATTCAAATTACAAGATAATTCAATTTAACAACACGTCATTACACAATATCCAACTCATTTATTCTTACTACAATACTGCTCTACTCGTAATATAGTTTCCGGACATCTCACATGATTTATGATATCACCATATAATTAAAATATTAAACTACTTAACACGTATCTTTAAGACACATATTAGAAAAACCGCTAAATTCATCTACTTAACATGAGTATTCATAAACTAGTGAAATAATTATGATCTTGTTTCGAGATACACTCCATTTCTTGATAATATTATGTTTCGAGATATGTTTCCGTAATTGAAATTTCCATTAAAAAAACGTCATTAGATTCTCCAAGTTTACTTTTATTACACATTTTAAGTTCATTAATTAGAGCAAAGTCAAATCGATTCAATTAATTAGTAACACAATGCAATCAAGAAAGACCTCGTCAGCTAGAATCTTGCAGCAGTTGAAGCAAACGCAACGCAAGACGCTAACAACTGTCTTCAAGAACGATACGTGAAACATAGGCTTAGCAAGCTCAAGGTGTCCAAAATGTCCAGGACATTCCGCCATGTTCGCGGCACACGTCTCACACTTTACTTTACGGTCAATTGTGCCAAGTCTCGTGTCGCTTAGACCTCCTGGTTTCGGCTTTCCTTTCTCCGTCGTCTCGCTGTACTTGATTTCCACCACCGACATTTGCCGCTGCAAATTCACATTGTTTATTCAAATTCAAACAACAGTACAATAATCATGTTCTTCGAAAACTCGTCTCATATTTTGAAAAACGTATACAGTTGCCGAAATTAGGGTTCCGAAGAATTACAATTTCGTCGGGGCTGAGGATTCCGAACTGGATCATGTGCACTTTGGCGACCTCGGCCGGTGAATTAGGAAACCGTATGTCCATAATTTGGGGAAAATCAAAATTATGATCAAAATAAGAATTTGAATTTGTTATTAAGAAAATTATAAATTGTAAACTAAGTTTTCTTTAGTTATGTCCGATTTTAATTTTAAAATTCTACAGTAGTCAGTGTTTGATAAAAGTGTTATGATTTCTAGATATAATATCGTAAATGGTAAACCGATTTGAAATTCGAAAGATCTCTCGCGAAATCCTCTCTCTCTCTTATCTCTTCTCTCTTTGATGAAGAGAATGAAAGAATGAAAAATATGCGGATTTGGAGACCCCTGGGGTTGTATTTATAGACGTGATGAGGGGTTAGGGTTTCTTCACGCGAAGTTCTCTAAGTGGTTTGACCGAATTACCCTTTTGGCATTCTCGGTTTTTTACTATAATATAATAGGTCTGATAAAGGCAATCTGATTCAATAAGAGTGGCCCAAGATTCAAAAGGGCTATGAAATTGCCCGATCCGATTTATGATCGAAAACCCGACTCATATTTGATCTGAATATAGATTGACCCATTGTTCATCGGTACTCGCGATGACATAACCCAGAACCATCTAATTAATATCTAACCCAATTTAAAATGATCCGAGTTGAATCAACATGACATGAAATTACAAGTATTAACTCATACTCATATTAATATTTGTTATATCAAGATCAAGGGTTCATTGGTTACAACTCCCCCGGTTGAGTAACTAATTTTTCAAGACTCTTATGTAGTCATAGTAATAATACTACTCCCTCTGTCCTGGTAAATAGTCATAGAATTTGCTAGGAAAAAAAATAGGGTATTGCTCTTTCATGAACATGATTTACTCAATCATGGACATAAATGACAACTTTACCCTTCTCATTTCAACATAAGACTTTTCAATTTTAATCTATGTTTCCCAATATATTCAACCCCCTCACTTTGTAACCACCACCAACCACCCACAGCGCCACCTTCACCCACCATGCCATAGTGCCACCGCCCGCTCCCCAGTGCCGCCAGACCCACACACCCACTTCATGCACACGCCTGGCCACCCCCTGCGCCGCCAGCACCCCCTCCCCTGCCCTTGCACACGCGCGCCACCACCCTCTGCACTGCCACCGAGGCGACCACCCATGCGTCGCCACCGAACAGGCGACCACCATGCGCCGCCATCGCCCTTCCCTTGCCACCGCAGGCCGCAACCATCCTCTTCCCATTAACTTTAATTTTGACAAACCCTAATTTTTTCTCCCCTAATTTAATTTAGGTCTATCTAATTTGAAACAAGAATTTATTATTTAATTAGAAGTTAGAATTACAAATTATTACTTGATTGTTATGAGTATTAGGATTTTTAATGGAGTAATTGACGAACATTTGCCTAATTTTTTAGGGGAAAAGAGAGAGAATTTGATTTTTGTTTTTTTAAAGAAGGGTAAATTAAAGTATGGAAATTTTATGAAAAAAAGTCCATGAAAGAGTAAAATGTGTCCATGAAAGAGCAATTACGAAAAAATATATCGAACGTAACTATTGACTAGGAGTGTTTGGAACTGAGTGAGTAATTAAAATGTTTTAAACATTGACTTGACCCAAAGTAACTCATACCTAAAAATGGCCCAACCCAATATGACCCGCCCGGACCTGAAATAACGACATACAAAACCGACCCGAAACTTAAAATAACCCGATCGAAAACAAAGTGTATGACAAACTCAAAATAACCCGATCTAATGACTCATGTACTACCTTTACTTTCTAATATAGGTTTTTTTTATGTGTTGTTATCAAATCACTTTGAAGTTTGAACCATGTATTTAACTACTTGTTCATTTTACCACAAAAATAATTTGCCCAAAACTCTATTCTTCATGAATTGTTGTACATTGGTCGCTTACTTTCATTACGATAAAATTATATGTGATTTTAAACAAGTATTTTTGAGCGATATGAATTTAAATCGGGCCAGTTTTATCTTTAATGGTTTCAAATACGTATGGCAATGAACCAAGTACGGGTCGCGTATAATAGAACTCAGAGCATGTTCTTTCTGACTTATTTTCATTTTCATTAAGTTCAGTTTATTTCAGTTAAGTTCATCTCAACTAAGTTCTGTACAACTTTTCACCTCCATTAAATTCAGCTCATTTCAGCTATCATTATCCTAGACTTTATGCGTATCATCATTAATGTTATTTAATACTCCCTCCATTTTTTTATATATGATGTTTTGCTTTTTCGAGATAAGCGTTTGACTTTAACATTTCGAAAAATATATTTGTTCAAAAATTATAAAAATGATACCATTAAATTCCTTACGAAAAACTCTTTCATATGAGTATACATATCATAATATTTAATTTTATATATTGAGAGATATTGAAGAGAGAAGTGAGTGTCTCGAAATGTGAGAAAGTCATATATAAAAAAAACAGAGGGAGTAATAATAATAACAAAAAAAATCAATAACAATCATCATCATCATCATCATCATCATCATCATCATCATCATCATCATCATCATCATCATCATCATCATCATCATCATCATAGTTACTAATATTTTTATTAAAATTAATAATATTAGTATAATATTAATAATATTAATACTAATATTAATACGGGTATTATTATTATTATTTATTAGTTAATTATTATCATTAGGAGTATTATTATTAATAAGAATATTACAATTATTATAATTATTAAAATTTACAATAATAATACTATAATAATTATATTATTTTTATAATGTAATGTTATTAATATTATTGTTATTATTAATTATTATTAATTTATTAGAATAATTATTAATATAAATAATAATTATTGTTTTTATAAGTAAGGAACTTCAAAGTTCAAACTGTGTTAACTTCATAATTAACTAGTGTATTTCTTTCTAACCTATTTCTCAATTCCATTTTAAAAAGAGATGGTCTTTTACTTTACAAAAAGAAAGAGGTTTTGAACATGATGATAACGTAATCAAAGAAATCGTAACCACGAATTTACGTAATTAATTAAACCAATCGTTTTCTTACGAGTTTTTGTAACTTTCGATTAAGACAGTTATCAGCATGTCAACCGATGACTTAATCAACGACGACTTAAATATCGATCAAGCAAGCTAGTAACGATGTCGACAAACGACATTTAATAATGTAAATTACGTATATTTAACTATTAATTCCATCAATTATCGTTAATTAATAATATTTAATTATAATTTAACGACACGTAAAAGACGAAAACATAAAAAAAAAAAAACGACGGAGATGGTCCCATACATGGAACACCCACACGTACAAGCGTGGGGCTGGACATGGGGTGCTCACGTCTGAACCTCGGGGCGCCCATTTTTTTTGTTTTTCTTTAAAAAAAACAATTAAAAAAAACGTCCTAGCATAATTTTTGGCGCAAGATCGATCTACACTAATCCGTTTTACCGTTCTAATTCTCCTAAATCTACTTATTAATTAAAAAATTAATATGAGGATACGAGTTTAGATTACTTTCGTCTTTGATTTTGGTGGCAGAATTGAAACAACGGTGACGACAATACAATGTTAGCGGTTTTTTTGTTGGTTTGTGAGCGATCTTTTATTAATATTATTACTTTTTTTATTATAGATGCGCGCAACTTTCATTGATAGAGAATTAAAAATTTACTTGAAATTGGTGGGAAGCCGAGAGACAATCGGGACTCTTACCCCCTTACTAACAGCAAAGCTAAGTCTGGTAAAAATATAAGCGGAGACCCAAGCCCCAGCATCCTGAGATACCGAAAATTTCTGGATCCGCCTGATCAAGTCAACGGCATCCGAACCCAGCTCCCCAAGCAAAGAGAAAAAGAAGGGAAAGAAACCATAACCAGCTGTCGCGCATAAATCCCCATACTTAGTACATTTGCAATGAGCAGCATCAGCGACAACCCGTCTGGGCACAAAATCGGACATCCCAGTCTAAGTTAAGGGGGAAGACCCTGTCAAATCAACACACACCTCATTGACGTCCCTTCCTCTGTCCCAGGAATAAAGTAGCAAATCCGCAGGACGAAGAGATCCGCCATGTCCGTCAACCAAACTGATATCCACCTCCCGACCCGTAGACATATCAGACCTCTATCAAATGTCGAATAAGGTGTCACGAACGAGGTTATGCCGATGCTTAACACCCACAGTACCATTACAAGAAACAACGTGGTCCCCATAAACATCATCAGCAAAATCCGAGAGCAAGCAGGACAAGGTCTAAATACCGCGAATAACGGAACACCCAGTCGATATCATAGCACACTACGGGAAATTTTTCCCGTTCATAGTCTCACCCAACCCAGAGATAGGAACCGCGCACAACCAATCAGTGGAGTGGGCACCCTGCTGAGACTTCCACAACACAAGCTGACACGGTGTCAAAGAGAAAACATATTCTGAAATAGCAGCAACCCTTGCAAAATATATATCTGCCTATTTATTCATAAGTTTGGGGGCAGCGATTTCACTAGTATATAGTCTATTGATCGAATACGAAAGAGGGGGGGGGGGGGGGGGAATTGAGTATTAAAAAATAGCCCCACTTTTTCGATTTATATGATATGTAATTAACTACTTGATTCTATAGATTAAAATCAATTAATTAATTAATCAGAGTAAGATGCAAATAACGAAATAACGAAATAACGAAAAGGAGAGAGACACACGTGATTTTTGAAGTGGTTCAGTTTCACAAGTCGAAACATACGTCCACTATTCTCGATTAATAATCTTTAGTACCTTTCTCCGGATTACAAAAATTATCAACCTACTCGTAAAATCAACTATGATTATATTTTAAGGTGAGTATCGCTAAATACTCTATACTATTTTACGTTAATAAGAAAGTACAATATAACTCATAAGGATTCTCGTTAAAGAATAAGTAAGCTTATGTGATGTACTATTATCCAATAACGTATTTCATGCAAGCGATTGATAATAATGATGCACGACTTTTTCGAAAAACAACCACTAAAAATAATAAATATTTTGCTCAAGGTTTGCTTTAAAATCAATTTATAAAATTCTTTCAATTGTATAAAAGTCGTTATGAATGATTGAGATGTAAGGAGTATTTATAATATAAGTATTGGAGATATAAAATCTAAAACCCTAACTTTCTCTTTAAGAAATATATTTATCTTCAATATCTTAAATATTATTGCTTCATCTTTTAGGGAGATATTTTTCTTTAATATCTCAAAATATTGTTGAAAAGATATTATTAGAATCCTATGTTAAGGTAAACAAGGAAACGTGCCTATGGTGGCCGAAATTCTCATCTCACGAAACCCTAGGAGCACGCAACCCTAGGAGGCACAAACACTAGGTGGGTTTATTAGGTTAACAACAAATTGAGATAAAATGTATTAGAAACTGACGCGGGGTTAGTCGCCCTCCCCCGTATCAAACAATTACTTATAGGACTCAATACCAAACTAATTAATGTAGTAGGGTAAGGAGGTCTATCCCAAGGGACGGTGATTATGGTTCTAAGGCGGTTTAATCAAATTCTAGTTTAGTTCTAGCAATTAGCAAGTTGAAGAGGATTAATGATAAACTAGAGTAACAAGAAGGCAAAGATGCGATGTAAAACAATAATTAAAAGGAACTAGGGTGGATGGGTTCATTAATGCAAGTATAGGTCAATTATGGTGGGGGTTAGGACTAGTCTAAAGGTGAGTCTAAACATGTCTCCACCTCTCGGTGTAAGACGGATTAAAAGGCAAGCCTCCAACTCTCGATGAGAGACGAGCCCTAGTCTAAGGTTCGATTGGGTTCTCGCCCTAACCTCCCCCTAAACATCCAACACACACACAACAACAATACAAGTCTAAGCTCTCGCTCAAACTAGCAATAAAACATGAGAAAGACTCAAATTACTCATTCAAGCATTTCGACAAACACCTTGTGTGCACAAAACAAGTAGACTACCAAAAGACTTAATCTTTATGCCCAAATACCATAATCAACCCATAAACTTATATTAAATCCCCCATCTTACCCTAGCAATACACTACTCACTCATACTAGTGAAGGAAAGCATTAAAGATGGATACTTTGATATGAAATAAGCAAGGGAAGGCATATTCAACATAAAAACTAAGTAAATAAACAGGAACAAGTAATTAAAAGACAATTAATGAAATAAAGATGAGAAATTGTACCACACTTGTAAGAAAGATTGAAACTTGGATTAATAATCAAATAAGAATCTCCTCTTGTCTTCAAATTACAACCCAAATCTTCACTAGTGACTAGAAGAAAGACTAAATCTAACAATAACTAACTAGAAAATTGAGTAATTGTCACTAATTAAGAGAGATTAGAATACTAATTAAGGAGATATTTCTTATTAATTACTAGGGTTCTTGTGTCTAAGGTTGTGTGTCTAGGGTTAATTAGGAGGAGGTATTTATAGGTTGGTAGGATTCAGGGGTCCAAAGAAGAAAAGAAAGATGAAAAATCAAAATGCGAACAAGGGGAGGCTCTGCCAGCCGGCCGGCCGGCCGCCGGTGGCCTGGACCGGCTGAGCACCTCTGACTTTCCTCTGTCTTTCTTGCTCTTCCTCTCTTCCAATGACGCCCCAGCCGGTCGGACCGGTTGCCGGTGGCCCTGACCGACTGGAGGCCACTGCTAATCCCCCGTCTTCTTCCCCTTTGTGTGTGACCCAGCCGGTCTGGCCGGCTGCCGGTTGGTCCGACCGGCTGCCGGTTGGTCCGACCGGCTGGAGGCCACTGCTTCGTTCCCTCTTTTCTCGGCACTTTCTTGGTGGGTTTGGGTGGCCAAGCCGGTGGGCCGGCTGCCGGTGGCACCACCGGCTGGCTCTCCACTTTCCGTCCTTCCTCCTTCTTTTCTTTCTTTTCTTTTCTTTCCTTTTATTTTCTTTATTTTCTTTATTCTTTTCTTTGCTTGTTTTGTGACGGTTTCTCGATACCTATCCCGTCTCGTCCTTGCCTTGACATATTTCCTATAAAATGAGACGAATTTAAGTAATATGAGAGTACACGGGATATGGGCCAAAATACGATAAAACTGACGCTAAACTAAACTAAATACGCGGAAGCATAAGAAAATAAAGAGGGGAAATGGTCTAAATTAATCGTATATCAAACCTCCCCACACTTAAACATTACTCGTCCCCGAGTAAGTAAGTGAGCAAAAACAAGACTCTTATTTAAATAAGCTAAACTAAGCTACTAAAATCCGATGAAAGGCAATTAACGGGCCTTCTCCGTCCCTTCAACTCACAACGAAATACAATGAGGTATGTACTCCCTTACAAGGCAAGTGGGGGATTGCGGAAAACTTGCGGTGCATCCAAATGATAAGCATGTAAGACCATGACAAGAATGCACCGAACAAAAGAATAGGCACACGCCTCATCCATGTGACGAAAGTATCTATAAGGAAAACCGTCTAAATAAATGCATGATCCTTATTGGCCACTAGTATCATAAAGCATGGAAAAGTGTTCGCCTCTTAGCGGTGCAAGACTAATGAAAACTTTGAGTCCCGTCTACTATTAGCTTAGTCAAGAGCGATAAAATGACAGATGGAAATGAGATCCCCTTGACGTTATTAAACACAATAGCATAAGGAATTCACGTCTCTCAACTAAATGAGACACAAGGTTCGTCCCGTCTCACTACGCAACTCAAGGGTAAATGATCCAAGAAAGGTTAAAGGAAAAAGAGATTTGAGTCTTATTGCTTGGAAATTTTTCATTTCTCCAATTTTTTTCTTCTTTTGGTTTTCTCTTTTCTTTCTTTTTGAGTTGCATTTTTGATTTGCAATTTTTGACATTATAGCACAAAGTATTCGTCAAGGACACGCGGTCGGAACCAACAATAGGGGTATCCCCACCGTAGTGGCATCGAGCGGGACCCTAGATGTGGGCCCACTAGAATCCCTAGAGGTTCCGTTTTGCATTTCCTCGACGAAAACAAGAAAACATGATATTTGACTCAATATTTTTGGCTTGTTTGCGTTGTTTCCTTTTTGTAAGTGGAAGTGAAGAAACAATGAATCAAGGTTGGTTGCATAGTAAGACGGTCATGTAACAACCCGAAAAGTACCCAATTTTTCTAGTAAAAATATTTACTAACACTTTTCAGCCGACTTAAGTTTTTAAAATAGAATTTATTGTTTCGAGTCGTATTTTGAAATTCCGCGTTCGTATTTGGAATTTCTGAGAGATTTCATGAAAAGACCGTTTTTAGTCATCTTTGACTTTTCTTGACTTTTAGGTCGTCTTTGACTTTTTCTTGACTTTTTAAAGTCGTCATTGACTTTTCTTGACTTTTAAGTCGTCATAAACTTTTCTTGACTTTTAAGTCATTTTTGACTTTTCTCGACTTTTAAGTCGACTTTGACTTCCGTTGACTTTTTCCCGACTCGCCTCATAAGTTTGAAGACCGAAATTTTATTTAAAAAAATAATATTTTTTGATTTATTTTTATTTAGATTTATTAAGATTTATCATAATTTAATATAATTATTTTGAATTTATTCGGAATTTAAAGAATAACTTTTAAGGTTTAATCCCGAACATCATTTAACTATTCCCGAGTCATCGTAAATCCCGAAAACAAACCCGAAACTCGACTTTGGCATGAGTCACGCGCCTATGTCATCTTTTTCCACTCACCTTAAGATCTTTTGATTAATATGATTAAACTAATAATAATATCTAAGATATTTACAACTTTATCGATCCGTCCGTTTAAATTACGCAAATCGAGCAAAATCAGACCCGTTTCCTACCTATTTCACACGGCTCTTCCACCTCTCTTTTACCTTGATATTTTCTTTCTTTTCATTATAATAACATAATATCTTGATATTTAATTTAATTAACTTAATATCTAATTAATTACGGTAATATGATTATTATACCGAGTCAATTCCGTAACAACAATTTCAAAATCCGACTCCATATTTCCTCTATAATACACGGCTCCCTCACCCTCCATTACTCACAAACAACTTTTCATTTTACAACAAATCAACTTAAGATCAAATTGATCGTTCTTCATCGTTCTTGAGCGTTCTTCGTCGTTCTTCATCCGTTCTTCGTCGTTCTTGAGCAAAATCATCATAAAACCTTCATTTCTTAATTAAATCCGTCCTAACTTATATTTATATAATCTCCTCTTCGCTCTCCATCTTCAAGTACGTTTTATTTCCAATTCCGACAAAATCGTTTTCAAGACTTTAATTATGGAAAATCAAGTTTTAATTCTAATAATGTTTTTCTTGTTATTTCTTATAGGTGAAGATTTTGAAGACGAGTTTGGAGACTCGTATATTTTGGGTGAAGATTAGTAGACGGGTTTCTTAGTTTATACTTCTTATTTTGGTGCTAATTGACTTGTCTAGCTAAGGTAACGATTCCGAGTTACTCGACGAATATATGTTACATAGCTTTGGTTTCTTTTGTTTTTGGTTCATCTTTTGTTTTTGTTTAGTGTTCTTGATATATTTGATGATTGTTCAAAATCATGATTTTTGTATGCATGATGGATGAACTGGATGTTTAAAATGGATGTTGTTAATTAAAATCATGTTGGAAATAAATTGTGGTGGTTGTTTTGTGGTGGCCGAATTGGGTGGCTGAAAAACCAGCCCAAACCAGCCCAAAACCAGGCCGGTTCAGGCCGGTTCAGGCCGGTCCATGTCCGGTCTGGATTGGTCTGGGTTGGTCCGGGTTTTGGTCTTTGGTTTTGTGTCGATGTTTGATTGTTTTGTTGTTGTTTTGACGGGTTTTAAATATGTTAAGCATGCGGGAAATTTTAAGTAACGGTTTTAAAAATGTCAAACCAAAACAGCCCAAATGGGCCGGTTTATTCTTGGCCCAAAAATCAGCCCGTTGGTCCCACTTTGGGACTTGTGACGGTTTTTGAGTTATTGTCATTTTATCGTGTTTTGTAATATTTAGCAAGTGGGAAATGGTAATAAGTAAATTATTTAATTAAAAGTATTTTTCATAATATTATAATTCCTCACATGTTAGAAATTATAATACAAGATTTTAGTTTAATTTAATATCCTTTAAGTCAAGCGGGTTTTGGTATGTTATAATAAATCACATGTTAGAAGTTTTAATAAAATAACATGTAAGGAATATGTTGATTTTATGTTCAAGTCTATGTGGTAAAGACTCTGTTTCTAGCCGGTTTGACCAAACGGGTTTGGTCAAACTAAGATCTAGTCAGCCCCGTTTTGACTAATGACCCGTGCGGGACTCGGGTCGGGGATTTGTCTTCAAGTAAGGTTTTATTTAATTATTGAATTAGCCTTAGTAGATATGAGGCGATATGATATTTGAATATGATTTTATGCAATTAGTCACATGATAGGAAGTTTTTCCCGTGACTGTTTGATTATATGGTTGGTGTCGTGTTGACTAAGTACCCATAGAGAATTATGAGTATATGGCGTCTTGACCATTCTAATTCTAAATGAGTATCTTGGACCATGACATTGATAGGCCGTACTATCTTTAACGAGCATATGGAGTTTGCCGCTTGATAGCTTTTGTGTTCCCGGCTTGATGGATCTTCAAGTCGGGGCATGGCTGCCATGGTTTCCACTTTGGGAAATGGAGCCAGCTTTAGTACTAGCCAACCCTTTGATGGATCTTCTTAGGGGTACTCATGTGATTGTATCATGGGTCTTGGATGCGATGGATCTTCGCATTTCTCTAGGTCTGCGCAGTCTAGGTTTAGGGTTGAGTCGTATCTTGGACATGTTATTAGGGTAACCTCTGAGCTAAGATATGTGCTTTGGATCTGGGCCATGTTATTAGTGTAACCGCTGAGCCCAGATGTGTGCTTGGTATTTGGGCCATGTCATTAGTGTGACCGCTGAGCCTAAATATTTAAGTATATCCTACCTCGTGGTATAGACTTGAGTTACAGAAGTCTTCTATTGACGTCACTAAGAACTTGTGCCTGTTTGTAGAAGTATTGGTCTTTCATGTTTGATGATTCTATGAATCTTAGAAGGTGAGATGCAAGCCGGCTAAGGTTGATAGAGTTTGGATTACTGGTTGTTAACTGATTCACATGATTACGTGTTGATTAGGGTTTGAGTGTATCACGGCCATGTTTCTGAGAGGAACCTCTTGAGCTAGCATACCAGCTTCCCTACCTCGAGTTATATTTTAGTATCGGTTTTCACTCACATGATGCTTTCACATGCTAGGTTATTTGTTAGTTATCTGTTTCATAACATGAAAAGCATATCATATATGTTAAAGTTTTGTATTGTCCATATACATTGCTTTTATGTTATTCATGTTTTATTAAACTTGACATTTCGTGGCTGGGAGAACTCGGAGTTACTCCCCACTGACTGTGGCTTCCGTGTTTATATTTAATGCGGTCGAACAGGTGGTGATGCATACTTTGGGTACATGTGACGAGCTAGCGAGCGAAGTATTTACCTTGGACCTATATTCGGTTCTAGATTGTATATTATTAGACACTCTTTTATTTCGTATTTATACGGGAGATATGTCTCCCGTCTTGTATAATTCTTATGTATAATATAAATTTTCTTTTGTAATGAACCTTTTTATTTATGACACCCTTCGTTATGTATTTAAATTATTTTTTTTCTTTCCGCAAATTTGAGGGTGTCACAGTCACCTAAGAATTCTTTCAACTAACGGAGTATTCACATCATGACTCGGCATTAGTAGACGGGTAAAAACTCATTAGAAATACACAACCTAGGGCGTTTAAAATTCCACGATTAAGATGAACACTTTATGAATGGAAAAGTAGCTAGAAGGGATTATGCACATTCAACAAATTTTCCAAATAGACAAATTATAAAACCAATTTTCTAAATGCAACTATATGCCATGATGCAATCTATATATACACCTAAATGCACATGCTCTAACCGACTATATGACACACAAGCTAGTGCTATCTCCTAACAACACACAAGTGGCACACATGCCAATCAACAAAATCCACAACATCGTCATCAACACATACCGTCCTCCTCAAACAACAAGTAAGAAGAAAAAGAGATAAGGGAGAAGAGAATAGGAAAGATCTCACCATAACGTCTTCATTTTCCCTATTTTGTGCTTCTTATGATGTGGGGCGCACCTATGGATGGAGATAAGAGGAAACGCACAACAAAATATACAAAATAAACTAATTTTTAGGATTTTTTCAAAATTTTCAAATTTTTAAATTTTTTCAAAATTAATCTATACACTAATCTCCTTCCCACACTTAAATCGGACATTGTCCTCAATGGTCCAAAAGCTAGAAGGGGAAGAGCAAACTAAATGCAATAACATGTTTTTGAGTTTTTCAATAGCAAGAAAATGTAAATGACAATGCAAAAAGTGAAATAAATCTAAAATAAATGCAAACTAACTACATGGATGCAAGTTTGTTTATTGATATGAGAAGAGAGCTAATTTGAATTAACTCGCATTTGGATGCTTAGGGGGAAACTTTGGATTCAAAGGAACTTTATTTGGATTTTCAAAGTGGGGTAAGGGACAATATTCAACTCATGAATGCCTAAGAATGAATGGAATTCATCAAAATGCATATGCTCAAGGGAGTGAAGTGGTTCACTTGCTCATACCCACAAGGGAAGGTTGTCAATTTTGCCTCCGCTTTGCATCATCGTTGCTCAAAGCCCGGATCAACTTATCAAATTCTTGAGCAAACCCCATAAACAAGCATAAGTAAATAGCAAGGGGACTCAAAGAATGATACACCGAAAAACTCAACCCAAGCTCGATCGACTCTTCACCGTCTTCTTCGTGGTATAAAGTAAGAGATGTTGGCAAGATATAGCTAGACTCACACGGCAACTCTCCACACCCCTTGGTAATTTTGGGTGGCATATCATGGTAGACGGGAGGAATGAAGAGTGTGAAAATACTCACCCTCTCAAGAGGATCAAGAGGCAAGGGTATAGAAGGCTTCAAAGTGGTAGGTGAAGGAGGAAGCAAGATCTCAACTTCACCGTTTTCTTCATCAAGAAGAGATTTTCCCAAGCAATTTTCTCTCATGGCCTCCTCAATCTCATCAACTTGGCTCTCCCAACTAGAGGAGGGGTTAAGGAGCAAAGGGTCACCTTCAAAAGAGCTTAGGTCAAATGGAATTGGGGAGTTCAAATACGCATTTATCTCATCATCAATAAGACAATCTATCTCGTTCTCCCTAGAGCTCTCCAAAGCTACAACACCAAACAAGTCATCACTTCCATCACTCTTCTCTTTTCCCAAATCGCCAACAATGTCTTCAATGACATCCACCGAATAGACACTTTCCACCATCGGCTTGGACAAAGCCTCCATCAAAGAGAAATCAATTTTGCTCTCACCAACATTAAAGGAGAGGTGCCCTTTCTTGACATCAATGATGACTCCTCCGGTTGCCATGAAAGGTCTCCCAAGGATGATTGGGGTTTGTTGGTTTTCGGGGATGTCCAAGACTACAAAGTCGGCGGGGATGTAGATATTACCCACTTTGACCGGGATATCTTCAAGAATTCCCTTAGGATATTTGACCGAGCGGTCGGCAAGTTGTATGGTCATAGAAGTGGGTCTCAAATCTTCAAGGCCAAGCCTTTTTGCAAGGGGTAGAGGAAGGATGCTAACACTAGCTCCTAAATCACAAAGAGCTCTTGAAATCGGAATGTTTCCCACCACACAAGGTATAGAAAAGCTCCCCGGATCTTGAAGTTTTTTAGGCATGTTATTCAAAAGCACCGCACTACACTCTCCCGTCAAGGCTACAAGCCCGTCATTGGTTATGCTCCTCTTCTTGGTCAACACCTCCTTAAGAAATTTGGTGTAAAGTGGCATTTGGCTCGCCACCTCGGTGAAAGGTGATGAGGCTTCAAGCTTCTTTAGCATTCCCACAAACTTTGCAAATTTCTTCTCTTTACTCACGGTTTTGGGCCGGGTGGGAAAAGGTAAAGGAGGTGTGTAATCTTGGGTCACATTTGGAGAAGGTTGGGTGATTTCATCTTCACTAGGGTAATGGTCTTCCACCATTATCTTACCCTTCAACTTTCTCTTTTAATTGGAACTCATGGGTTTTTGAGGATTTTTCAACTTGTTATCATCCACCAAAGTGATAGCATGTAATTGTTGGTGATGTGGTGGGCCATCCTTAGGCTGGGAGCCTTGGATTGGTTGAACATGTTCCCCTTTTTGAACGGTAATGGGTTCTTGGTTGGCTAAGTAGGAATCAAAATTTCTTTGTTGAGCTTGAACATTAGAAATGTCGGATCTCAAGAGTTTGATCATTTGTTCCGTATTTGCCTCACGTTGCATAGCCCTATTCTCCATACCCTTCAAAATTTGTTCAATGGAAGAGTTGGGTTGTTCATTCGAGGGGGGTGGTTGTTGGAAACTTTGTTGATTTTGAGGGTTGTGATTGTTGTGTTGATTTCGGTTGTTGTTGTTTCTTTGGTCTCTAAATGGAGGAGGGACAAAGGATTGGTTGCTTTGTTGTGAAAATATCCTAGAGTCGGAATTTGGCATTGGTTGTTGTTGTTGTAAGACCTTGGGTAGTCGGGTTTAGGTGGTGGTTGGTATTGAGGAGCTTGATATTTGGGGTCCAAGGGTTGACCCTCATAGGAAATCCTCGGGTCTTGATTGGTTAAAGCCCGGTAGGAGGTTTCATGACGATGATAGGAATACCTTGGTTGATCTTGCAAAGAATAGCAATCTTGTTAAACATGGTCATCTCTTGGAAAGGATGGGCACAAGTCATATGTGTGGCCGACACCACCACATGTGTCACAAATAGGTTGTTGAGAATACGTCCTTGGAGGAGACCTTGGTTGCTCAAGGTAGTAGACCCTAGCATGGCTAGGTCTCTCCCCTTGGATATGATGAATTTGACCTTTGCCTCTCTCCAACCCCAAGTTATCAAATTTCTTAGATAGTTCATCCAATTTGAGTTTGGTTTCCAACTCGAGCCTACTAGGCCCTTCACTCTTCCCTTCGCTCTCTCTCGAACCATAGCTATTCTCCATCTCAGAGATGTTTTGAATCATCTCCGTGATTTCGGCGTTGTTCATCTTATAAGAGTCTCCTCTTGTCTTCAAATTACAACCCAAATCTTCACTAGTGACTAGAAGAAAGACTAAATCTAACAATAACTAACTAGGAAATTGAGTAATTGTCACTAATTAAGAGAGATTAGAATACTAATTAAGGAGATATTTCTTATTAATTACTAGGGTTCTTGTGTCTAGGGTTGTGTGTCTAGGGTTAATTAGGAGGGGGTATTTATAGGTTGGTAGGATTCGGGGGTCCAAAGAAGAAAAGAAAGATGAAAAATCAAAATGCGAACAAGGGGAGGCTCAGCCGGCCGACCGCCGGTGGCCTAGACCGGCTGAGAACCTCTGACTTTCCTCCGTCTTTCTTGCTCTTCCTCTCTTCCAATGACGCCCCAGCCGGTCGGACCGGCTGCCAGTGGCCCTGACCGGCTAGAGGCCACTCCTAATCCTCCGTCTTCTTCCCCTTTGTGCGTGACCCAGCCGGTCTGGCCGGCTGCCAGTTGGTCCGACCGGCTGGAGGCCACTGCTCCTTTCCCTCTTTTCTCGGCTCTTTCTTGGTGGGTTTGGGTGGCCAAGCCAGTGGGCCGGTTGCCGGTGGCACCACCGGCTGGCTCTCCACTTTCCGTCCTTCCTCCTTCTTTTCTGTGACAACCCTCGCGAATGCGGAAAATAAAACATACAAACATGTGATTAATATAGCGGAAAATACGGTGTTTTTAAAACTTTTCACATGCAATTAGAAAGGTACGAGGAATGTCAATAATTACAAACCAAATATAAAATACTACAAGAGACGTAGTCTCTCAAAATGCTATCCAACATCAAAGTTATTAGCAACTAGCTAAAAATAGTCTAGAGGTAATTCATCCAGGCCGACGCCCGCTAGCTCACACCCGAACCCAAAATACCACAAGCAAAAAGCCATCCAATCAAGCAACATGTTCATCCATGAAAAACATGAACGCCACGTCAGTGAGGAGTAACTCCGGGTTCTCCCAGCCATATCACATTAAACGTACATAAACAGAAATACGAAAGTAGAAACATGCATATATAAATATACATGTGAAATACGAGAAGGATAAATAGACAATTCAATATATAAAGATAAGAGCATATGAAGTACAAATCAGTAACCATCATGTTATAGAAAGACTCGGGGATGACACTCTTAGGCAACCATACACTCTCACTAGGGCTTGCATCTTACCGTTAGCGGCGTAAGTTTGATAAGATTGAGACTCGACAAACAAACCATGCCAAGTCATCCAAAGATCATGAATAATCAATCATATAATCATCCAACACAACGTACAATACGTTGACGACAACTCTCACGGTAAATGACACGCACTAGCACCGTGTACATGCAAGTATGATTAAAAGGCATCCACGGGATACAACATTTCCCTGAACGCATACACGATTCAATTCATTTCGTATATGTAGACTAATTTCCCCCTGGTAGAACGACGATATAAATATCCGGTCCTAGTCTAAACCTGACCAGACTCTCGGAATAACATTTTCCGATTCGACATGCGATAAACGTTTCGCGTCCAAGACTCGGTCAATCAAAGACGCCGAGTACCCCAAATTCGGCCGACATTCACGAAAGAGGCGGAAAAGAGCACAAGCCTCATAACAAGCGGTACACTACATGCAAATGACACCACGTCGCAAGTATACAACATTTGACGGTCGGGTCGATCAACGCAAAGCGTTCGCCTCCCAACAACGTCGTCATATGCCCACTAACACATGCAATCAAGCAGTAAGGATACACTCCCCGTTCCGACATTCCAACCTTACGAACGTGGAGGTAGCCAAGGGAATGAGAGTACAAAGCACATAGGAAATTAGTGCTCAAACCGTAACATTTGTAAAACCGACTCAAAGTGGGACATATCAAAAGCCGTCACAAAACATGCGATACAAGCGAAATGATTATCATATATTCGAAAAATTAATATTCAAAATCAAACCCGAAAGTCAACAAAAGTCAAAGTCGAACCCGAGACCCAAACCCGTCAATTGGAGTGGCCTACAAACAAATCATTAATTCAAGAAGACTAAGTCCAAAGGGTCAAGGAAAGTCAAGGCGGGAATAAAATTCGAAGGTTCAACTTTGGGAAAATCTGGCAGCAAGAAACGCTGCCAGCGTCCCACGACGCTGCCAGCGTCAATGGACGCTGCCAGCATCTTGTCTTGGGCACACGATCCTCATATTTCAACTTGTCAAAAACATACAACAATCATCATTTATCAACACAAACCATCAATTCTCATATCAATTAACACTAACAAGAACCATCATCAACAACACAATTCCTATGATTACTAACCTTATTCTAAATACGATTTCTAACATAGAAAACACATTAAAACACATAAATGATATCGAGTAACCCTTCACCGTTACCTTTTCGCGTCTTCAATCCGCGTCGATGTCCTCTTCTATCAAGAAGTAGTCTTTGTCGGGGTCTTGGAGGTGACCACCTACAATTAGACAATAAAAGATGAATATAATTCACCTTTGAGAAAGACGGATAAATTGAAAAGCGAGAAAGACCTTTGAGAAAGACCAATACGGATAGAGGACGATGAGAGGGAAAGAATAAGACAAACTTAGGTGAATTTGAGCGAGAAATGAATGAGTAGTGACGATTCTAAGTTTGATCAAATATGGAGGCTAGGTTTTAGTGTTTACTTGGTGAGGAAGAAGAAGAAGATTGAATGAGGGAGTTAGGGTTGTGAGGGAGTATATGAAGGAGTAAGTGGAAAATATGAGAAAAAGCCCAAAAACGTCTTAAGACGTAACTTACTCGGAATCTCGCGTAAAGTCCAAATACGAACTCGGAAATTCTAAATTAGACACGGAAAATTTAATTCTAAACTAAAACTAAATTTCGCTGAAAAGTATCCGTATAATATTTTTACTATAAAAATAGGTTACATTTGTGGGTGTTACAATCACCCCACCTTTTAAAAAGTTTCGCCCTCGAAACTTGAGCGAAAGAAAGATACCTTAATCGAATAAGCTTGGATATTTACTACGCATATAAGCTTCCGTTTCACAAGTCTCTTCTTCAACATTGGCACATCTACACAAAATTTTCACTAAAGGAACCACTTTACTTCTCAACTTCTTATCCTTGCGATCTAGGATGCGGATTGGCTTCTCTTCAAAGGACAAATTCGGCTCTAGCTCGGGCATTTCAGCTTGAAAGACATGGCTTGGATCACTAACATACTTTCTCAATTGAGAAACATGGAATACATCATGAACCTTAGCCAAATTCGGGGGCAAGTTCAACTTGTAAGCAACGGCACCAATCCTTTTCACAATATCAAAGGGTCCAATGTATTTTGGGCTCAATTTACCCTTAACACCAAACCCTTTAACACCCTTCATTGGAGATACTTTCAAGAATACTTTATCACCAACTTCAAATTCTAACGGTCTTCTCCGGATATCGGCATAAGACTTTTGACGGTCTTGAGCGGCTTTCATTCTATCACGAATGACCTTCACATGATCAATGGTCTCAACAAGAACATCGGAACCTAAGTCACGACCATCACTCAATTGATTCCAACATATAGGATTTCGGCATTTCCTTCCATAAAGAGCTTCATAAGGAGCCATCTTGATCGAGGCATGATAACTATTGTTGTAAGAAAACTCAACCAACGGTAGACTCTTTTCCCAACTAGATTGCAAGTCGAGTGCACAAGCCCTAAACAAGTCTTCTAAAGTCTGAATAGTCCTCTCAGTCTGACCATCGGTAGCGGCATGAAATGCGGTACTCATCAATAATTTACTACCCATGGCTTCTTGTAAAGCTTTCCAAAATCTCGAACAAAACCTCGGATCTCGGTCGGATATAATCTCCTTGGGAACACCATGGTATCTAACAATCTCATCAACATAGGCTTTCGCTAGACGATCTAAACTCCAAGTCTCTTTGATCGGAATGAATCTAGCACACTTGGTCAAACGATCAACAACAGCCCAAACGGCATCTTTACTTCCAACGGTCCTTGGCAAAGCCATAACAAAATCCATGGAAATAGATTCCCACTTCCATAGTGGAATATCCAATGGTTGTAGCAATCCACCGGGCCTCTTGTGTTCAATCTTCACTTGTTGACAAGTAAGACATCTTCCAACATAAGACACAGCATCACCTTTTAAATTCGGCCACCAAAATTGTAGCTTCAAATCTTTATACATCTTATCACCTCCGGGGTAAATAGAATAAGGGGAAAGGTGAGCTTCATCAAGAACTCGCTTTCTCAAATTAAGAGCATTAGGAACAAACAAACGACCATGGAATCGAAGAACACCTTTATCATCAAACTTGAAATCTTTAGCTTTTCCTTCTAGAAGTTTGGCTTGAATAGACTTGTAGGTAAGATCATCAACTTGGCTTTCGCGGATCTCACGGAGGAAAACAAGTTCGGCAGTCATAGCACCAACATAATGAAATCCACGTTCCTTGAATTCCAGCTTCAACTTTCGAAACTCAACAGAAAGATCAACGGGCAAAACCGACATAACATTCAAGGAATGAGAAGATTTCCTACTAAGTGCATCGGCAACCACATTTGCCTTCCCTTCATGGTACAACAACTCAAAATCATAATCATTCACCAATTCCAACCATCTTCTTTGTCTCATATTCAACTCCTTTTGAGTAAATATGTACTGCAAACTTTTGTGATCGGAGAATATACGACAATGAACACCAATAAGGTATTGTCTCCACACTTTCAAAGCATGAACAACGGCGGCCAATTCCAAATCATGAGTAGGATAGTTCACTTCATGAACTCTCAACTGTCTCGAAGCATAAGCCACCACTTTCCTACTTTGCATAAGTACACAACCCAAACCCATCTTGGAAGCATCACAATAGACATAAAAGTCTACTTCATCTTCAAGTAAAGTCAACACCGGAGCGGTAGTCAACCTTTTCTTTAACTCTTGGAAAGCGGCTTCACAAGCTTCATTCCATAGGAACTTGGTTTCCTTCTTCAACAATTGGGTCATGGGTCTAGCGAGCTTGGAGAAATCCTTGACAAATCTACGGTAATAATCAGCTAAGCCAAGAAAACTTCGGACTTCTCTTACATCGGTCGGACTCTTCCAATCAACAACGGCCTCAATTTTAGAAGGATCCACCATTACACCTTCTTTAGAAATTACATGCCCAAGAAAGGACACCTTAGGTAACCAAAATTCGCACTTGGAGAATTTGGCAAACCACTTTTGACGACGAAGAACACCCAAAATAGTCCTTAGATGAATAGCATGCTCTTCTTCGGTCTTGGAGAATATAAGGATATCGTCAATGAACACCACCACACACTTATCAAGGTAGTTCACTAAAAGTGCGGTTCATTTGATCCATAAAAATAGCGGGATCATTTGTCAATT
The DNA here is from genome assembly GCA_022085475.1 of Heliosperma pusillum. NCBI lineage: Eukaryota > Viridiplantae > Streptophyta > Magnoliopsida > Caryophyllales > Caryophyllaceae > Heliosperma > Heliosperma pusillum. The sequence goes on along the minus strand of JAIUZE010045385.1, from coordinate 101,639 downwards.
GATAAGCATTTAATTGGTTACATTTTTCCTCTCATTTTCGTCCCCATTTTGGTCCGTTTGCACGGATTTGCATGCCCTTGATTGCATTTTGCTTCCCGATTTCCCGTGCTATGAATGTTGGTATCATTTTGCAGGAATTTAGGCGGAAATGAAGAAATCGGTGCATAAAGACCTTGCATGAGTCGGGATTTGGAAATGAGAAGAAAAATGAATGAGAAGTGAGCTATTATGTAGCGCGAGCCGGTCTACCCACCGGCGGCCGGCTACCCGGCTCAGACCACACACCCCACAAAGAACGGAAAAAGAGAGGGAGAAGAAATAGGCCAGGTAGCGCCGGCCGGGCACCCGGTGGCCGGCCTACTACCCGGCCTGCGCAACATCAGACAAAATCCGAGAGATTTAAAGTGCTCCAGGCCGGTCGGTGGCCGGCGGCCGGGCACCCGGCCGGGACCCCCTTTTCATACTTAGAAGATTTTTGGAGACGAGAAGAAGGGAGGGTCTGATGTGTTCCAGGCCGGTCAGAGGGCCGGCGGCCGGCCAACCGGCCAGGAACACAACACCGCAAATTCGCCTCTCTTCTATTTTCTTTCTTAATTTTTGAGATACCTATATATACCCTCCCCCTAATTTTTGTAAGCAGCTTTTTCATGAACTATTAGCACAAAACCCTAGAAATTTTGTAACCTCTATTACTCACTAATTACTCTCCTAATCGTTCCTTAATTAAGTTTAATTTCACAATTCAAGTTAGTAGATCTAGTCTTTCTTAGTAGAACTATCATAGTCTTGGGTTTGTATTGAAGATTTTGGGTGAAGACATTCCCCCTATTCATTAATACATGCATTGTTGGTATACATTTCTCATCTTTTTGTTGTTTATGCAATTTATTTTCATTTCTAGTTGATTATTTATCAATTGATTGTTATAATTAATCATTTCCATAGTATGATGTTCATTTCATTATTCCTAGTCTTTAGTTGTTTGATTTCTTATAACAGGAGTGAGTAGTCTCCTTCTAGGGTTTAGGGGAGCCTAAGGGAGGATTATGTGGGATAATTGGTTGGGTAATTAGTAGACTTGTGGTAATAATTTGAGTATTACCCATATGCACACTAGGTGTTTGATGAATTGTGTAAACAAAAGTTACCCACTTTATCAAGTATCGATTGATTATCTCTTAAGCGACGGTGGTAGAGATGATTAGATTAGTGTTTATATGAGTGATTTGAGACAAATGCGATAGCTTTGTTGATGATTATTAATTGTTGAGACATTAGCAATTAATTCTACTCAAACTTATTACCCACTTGCTAATTACTTGACTAACCCATTGATTTCCTCTAAGGCGAACCCTTTACCTTAGTTTTCCATAAATTGTTTTTGCCTGAATCACTTTAGCGATTTCTTGCATTTTCTAGTTAATAGTTAATCTTCCCTTCCAACCCTTGTTAGGCTAGAATAGGACTCATTCGAGCTTGTAGTTGACCCCTCCATCCTTGTGGATTCGACCCCTTTATACTACTTATATCGGGTTTATTTTTGATGTTTGAATTGACGACAAAACACTCATCATCAATCCAAATGGCATCACCATGAACTCATAATGACCATACCTTGTACTAAAAGCGGTCTTTGGAATATCGGCATCACGAACAGGAATTTGGTGATAACTGATGAACGATTTGTCGCGTACCGCTCTAGCAAAACAATTTATGAAACCCAACTAATGCGATAGCGGAAGTCGGGGTCGAACCACAAGGATGGTGGGGTCAACTACTAGTTCGATTGAATCCTATTCTAGCCTAAAATATGACGGATTGGAAAGTTAACTAAAAACTAGGAAAAACAAGCAATCGCTAAGTAATAAAGACGAAAAACAATTAAGGGAAAGACTAGGGTGAAGGGTTCACCTTAGGGGGATTAATGGGTTAGTCGGGTAACTAGCAAAGGGGTAAATAATTCGAGTAAAATCGATTGCTAATGTCTCAACAATCGATAATCATCAACAAAGCCATCGCATTTGTCTCAAATCACCTATATAAACACTTAGTCTAATCGTCTCTACCACCGTCGCTTAAGAGAAAATCAAACCATGCTTGATAAAATGGCAACTTTCGTTCACACATTTCATCAAACACTTGGTGCGCATATGGGTAATACCCAAACAATTACCACAAATCTACTAATTACCCAACTAATTACCCCACATGATCCTCCCTTAGGCTCCCCCTAAACCCTAGAAGGGAATCTACTCACACATGGTAAAGGGAATCAAAGCACTAAAGAGAAGGGGGAGTTCAATCAACATTATGTTATGAGAAGAATAATGATAACAATCAAAAGATGAACAATAAACTAGAAATGGAAATTAATTGCATAAACAATAAAAAAGATGAGAAATTTATACCAAACAAAACTTATATTGATGAATAGGGGGAATGTCTTCACCCAAGTCTTCAATACAAACCCCAAAACTGAAATGAAAGACTAGATTCAACAACTTGAAATGAGAAACTAAACTAGATTAGGGAAGGATTAGGAGAGTAATTAGGGACTAATTTAGGTTACAAATATCTAGGGTTTTGTGCTAAGAGGAATGTAAAAACTGCTTACAAAATAATAGGGGGGGTATATATAGGTATCTCGAAATTAAGGAAGAAATTAGAAGAAGAGGCGGATTTTGCGATGTTGAGTTCCCGGCCGGTCGACCGGCCGCCGGGCCTCTGACCGGCCTGGGGCACATCAGTGACTTCAGGAACTCCGTCTTCAAAATCCTCAAAATTTCACTAAGTATGGAAAAATGGGGGTCTGGGCCGGTCGACCGGCCGCCGGTCCCCCACCGGCCTGGAGCACATTTACACTCTCATATGCTTCTGATGTAGGCACAGGCCGGGTAGTCGACCGGCCGCCGGTCGACCGGCCGGCACTACCTGGCCCTTTTATTCCCTTTCTCAACTTCTTCATATGTGGAGTCGAGGTCTGGGCCGGTGGACCGGCCGCCGGTCTGGGGACCGGCCAGCACCACCTGATGACTCATTTCTTCATTTTTCATCTCATCTTCGAATCCCGACTCATGCAAGGTCTTTATGCACCGATTTCCTCATTTCCGCCTTAATTCCTGCAAATTGCGATCGATATTCATAGCGCGGGAAATCGGGAAATAAAATGCAATTAAAGACACGCAAATCCGTGTAAACGGACTAAAATGGGGACGAAAATGAGGTAAAAATGTGACTAAATAAATGCTTATCAATAACCAGATCTCAAATCGATCTTGGAAAAAGTAGAAGCACCCTTTAGTTGATCAAACAAATCTTCAATCCTCGACAAAGGATACCTATTCTTGATTGTAATTCGGTTCAGCTCATGGTAATCAATACAAAGTCTCATAGAACCATCTTTCTTCTTCACAAAAAGAACGGGAGCACCCCAAGGCGAGGCACTTGGTCGAATTAAACCTTTCTCAATCATATCATCAAGCTCCTTCCTTAACTCTTTCAACTCAGTTGGAGCCATACGGTAAGGAGCTTTGGCTATGGGTCCGGAACCAGGTACAAGATCAATAGAAAACTCAACATCACGCTCGGGGGGAATCCCGGGCAAGTCTTCAGGGAATACATCAACAAATTCACGAACTATAGGCACATCTTCAATATTTGGCAAAGAGGTAGTTGTAGAAGTCACAAAACACAAGTATGCTTGGTGACCCTTTCTTACCATACTCACCAATTTCATTGCAGAAATCAAAGACACACCCTTTCGGGGATGAGATCCCTTATAGGTTATTCTAACTCCTAAAGGACTCTTTAAATAAATCTTTTTATCTCGACACTCGAACCTAGCATGATACAATGCTAACCAATCAATACCTAGAATTACATCGAACTCTCTTAGAGGAAACTTAAGGAGATTTGCGGGAAAGATAGTACCCGAAATAGAGATTGGAACATTTGGATAAAGAGTAGAACAAGAGATAATATCTCCGGATGGTAAGGATATGGGAGTATCCTCACTAGATGTAGGCTCGATTTTTAATTTATTAGCATAAGTCGAAGACACAAAGGACATAGAAGCACCGGTATAAAAAAGAATAAGACATGGTTGCTCTAAGATTGAGAACATACCCGTAATTATCTCCCGATGAGCGTCGACTTCGGCTCGGCTCAGAACGAAGATAGAACCCTTAGGTTTGGCAATTGGAGGGGCAACTTACGATCAGGGCAATCATCATAACGGTGACCACTCTTTTGGCAAAAGAAGCAAATATAAGGTCGGTTGTAACAAGCTACACCGGGGTGGTGTGGTTGTCTACATCGGTTGCAAAAGCGACCTTGAGCTTGAGAAGGAGCATATGGCCTATGAGCCACATTAGAAGTAGCTCGGGGAATAAAAGGAGCGGGAGCTCTTGTATTTGCATTTGAGGGAGGATTAAATCTCCTCTTGTTAGCATAAGAGTTGGAGGAAGACGGAGTAAACGGCCTCTTCCCATAGACATTTGGCCTAGGAGTGTAAGAAGGAGAGGGATTCCTCATCATAGCTTCATCCCTAATGGCCTTCATGGAGTTCTCGGCCTATAAAGCATCATCATATAAATCCCCAAAGGAAGTAGTATTCCTCCTCACTTTACTTTGAAGTAAAGCACTAAGCTTGTTGCGGTAGTAGAAAGCTCGATCATCGTCATCTCTGATAAGCCTCGGAGCAAAATGAGCAAGCTTGTTGAACTCCGTAGTGAAGTCTTGCGCCGACAAGTCACCTTGCTTGAAGTCAATAAATTCCTTGAGCCGTTGTTGCTTTAGCTCCTTAGGGTAAAATCGACCTTCCGAGAGATAATCTGGGCCCCCACCCCCTTAGCTATAGCAAAACTAAGTCTAGTAAAGATATAAGCGGCCACCCGAGCCCCAGCATCCTGAGATACCGAGAATTTCTGGATCCGCTTAAGCAAGTCAACAGCAAATAAATGTAGGCTATATCGCACACCTATGCAAAGATAAATTTCCGTAGACACAAAAAAAAGTAGTACGAGGGGTCGAACACAAGGAGACGGGAATTTCGTTATGAAATGCTATGAATGTACTACTATCAAGTCGGTTTAACGTTTTGGTTTGGTTTGATGTTTAGCTAACTATGATGCAAATCAAATAATATTAAAAGAGTCTAGGGGAGTCGGGTCACTCATGCAAATACGTAAATGCTCATGTTAAACATAGAAATTCTTAATATGGTGTTTTTAAAACTTTTCACATGCAATTAGAAAGGTACGAGGAATGTCAATAATTACAAACCAAATATAAAATACTACAAGAGACGTAGTCTCTCAAAATGCTATCCAACATCAAAGTTATTAGCAACTAGCTAAAAATCGTCTAGAGGTGATTCATCCAGGCCAACGCCCGCTAGCTCACACCCGAACCCAAAATACCACAAGCAAAAAGCCATCCAATCAAGCAACATGTTCATCCATGAAAAACATGAACGCCACAGTCAGTGGGGAGTAACTCCGGGTTCTCCCAGCCATATCACATTAAACGTACATAAACAGAAATACGAAAGTAGAAACATGCATATATAAATATACATGTGAAATACGAGAAGGATAAATAGACAATTCAATATATAAAGATAAGAGCATATGAAGTACAAATCAGTAACCATCATGTTATAGAAAGACTCGGGGATGACACTCTTAGGCAACCATACACTCTCACTAGGGCTTGCATCTTACCGTTAGCGGCGTAAGTTTGATAAGATTGAGACTCGACAAACAAACCATGCCAAGTCATCCAAAGATCATGAATAATCAATCATATAATCATCCAACACAACGTACAATACGTTGACGACAACTCTCACGGTAAATGACACGCACTAGCACCGTGTACATGCAAGTATGATTAAAAGGCATCCACGGGATACAACATTTCCCTGAACGCATACACGATTCAATTCATTTCGTATATGTAGACTAATTTCCCCCTGGTAGAACGACGATATAAATATCCGGTCCTAGTCTAAACCTGACCAGACTCTCGGAATAACATTTTCCGATTCGACATGCGATAAACGTTTCGCGTCCAAGACTCGGTCAATCAAAGACGCCGAGTACCCCAAATTCGGCCGACATTCACGAAAGAGGCGGAAAAGAGCACAAGCCTCATAACAAGCGGTACACTACATGCAAATGACACCACGTCGCAAGTATACAACATTTGACGGTCGGGTCGATCAACGCAAAGCGTTCGCCTCCCAACAACGTCGTCATATGCCCACTAACACATGCAATCAAGCAGTAAGGATACACTCCCCGTTCCGACATTCCAACCTTACGAACGTGGAGGTAGCCAAGGGAATGAGAGTACAAAGCACATAGGAAATTAGTGCTCAAACCGTAACATTTGTAAAACCGACTCAAAGTGGAACATATCAAAAACCGTCACAAAACATGCGATACAAGCGAAAGGATTATCATATATTCGAAACATTAATATTCAAAGTCAAACCCGAAAGTCAACAAAAGTCAAAGTCAAACCCGAGACCCAAACCCGTCAATTGGAGTGGCCTACAAACAAATCATCAATGCAAGAAGACTAAGTCCAAAGGGTCAAGGAAAGTCAAGGCGGGAATAAAATTCAAAGGTTCAACTTTGGGAAAATCTGGCAGCGTGAAACGCTGCCAGCGTCCCACGACGCTGCCAGCGTCAATGGACGCTGCCAGCGTCCTGTCTCGGGCACACGATCCTTCATTTTTCAACTTGTCAAACACATACTACAATCATAATTTATCAACACAAACCATCAATTCTCATATCAATTAACAACTAACAACAACCATCATCAACAACACAATTCCTATGATTACTAACCTTATTCTAAATACTATTTCTAACATAGAAAACACATTAAAACACGTAAATGATATCGAGTAACCCTTCACCGTTACCTTTTCGCGTCTTCAATCCGCGTCGATGATCTCTTCTATCAAGAAGTAGTCTTTGTCGGGGTCTTGGAGGTCACCACCTACAATTAGACAATAAAAGATGAATATAATTCACCTTTGAGAAAGACGGATAAATTGAAAAGCGAGAAAGACGGTAATTTTATTACCAATACGGATAGAGGACGATGAGAGGGAAAGAATAAGACGAACTTAGGTGAATTTGAGCGAGAAATGAATGAGTAGTGACAATTCTAAGTTTGATCAAATATGGAGGCTAGGTCTTGGTGTTTACTTGGTGAGGAAGAAGGAGATTGAATGTGAGGGAGTTAGGGTTGTGAGAGAGTATATGAAGGAGTAAGTGGAAAAATATGAGAAAAAACCCAAAAACGTCTTAAGACGTAACTTACTCGGAATCTCGCGTAAAGTCCAAATACGAACTCGGAAATTCTAAATTAGACACGGAAAATTTAATTCTAAACTAAAACTAAATTTCGCTGAAAAGTATCCGTATAATATTTTTACTATAAAAATAGGTTACATTTGTGGGTGTTACAATCACCCCACCTTTTAAAAAGTTTCGCCCTCGAAACTTGAGCGAAAGAAAGATACCTTAATCGAATAAGCTTGGATATTTACTACGCATATAAGCTTCCGTTTCACAAGTCTCTTCTTCAACATTGGCACATCTACACAAAATTTTCACTAAAGGAACCACTTTACTTCTCAACTTCTTATCCTTGCGATCTAGGATGCGGATTGGCTTCTCTTCAAAGGACAAATTCGGCTCTAGCTCGGGCATTTCAGCTTGAAAGACATGGCTTGGATCACTAACATACTTTCTCAATTGAGAAACATGGAATACATCATGAACCTTAGCCAAATTCGGGGGCAAGTTCAACTTGTAAGCAACGGCACCAATCCTTTTCACAATATCAAAGGGTCCAATGTATTTTGGGCTCAATTTACCCTTAACACCAAACCCTTTAACACCCTTCATTGGAGATACTTTCAAGAATACTTTATCACCAACTTCAAATTCTAACGGTCTTCTCCGGATATCGGCATAAGACTTTTGACGGTCTTGAGCGGCTTTCATTCTATCACGAATGACCTTCACATGATCAATGGTCTCAACAAGAACATCGGAACCTAAGTCACGACCATCACTCAATTGATTCCAACATATAGGATTTCGGCATTTCCTTCCATAAAGAGCTTCATAAGGAGCCATCTTGATCGAGGCATGATAACTATTGTTGTAAGAAAACTCAACCAACGGTAGACTCTTTTCCCAACTAGATTGCAAGTCGAGTGCACAAGCCCTAAACAAGTCTTCTAAAGTCTGAATAGTCCTCTCAGTCTGACCATCGGTAGCGGCATGAAATGCGGTACTCATCAATAATTTACTACCCATGGCTTCTTGTAAAGCTTTCCAAAATCTCGAACAAAACCTCGGATCTCGGTCGGATATAATCTCCTTGGGAACACCATGGTATCTAACAATCTCATCAACATAGGCTTTCGCTAGACGATCTAAACTCCAAGTCTCTTTGATCGGAATGAATCTAGCACACTTGGTCAAACGATCAACAACAGCCCAAACGACATCTTTACTTCCAACGGTCCTTGGCAAAGCCATAACAAAATCCATGGAAATAGATTCCCACTTCCATAGTGGAATATCCAATGGTTGTAGCAATCCACCGGGCCTCTTGTGTTCAATCTTCACTTGTTGACAAGTAAGACATCTTCCAACATAAGACACAGCATCACCTTTTAAATTCGGCCACCAAAATTGTAGCTTCAAATCTTTATACATCTTATCACCTCCGGGGTAAATAGAATAAGGGGAAAGGTGAGCTTCATCAAGAACTCGCTTTCTCAAATTAAGAGCATTAGGAACAAACAAACGACCATGGAATCGAAGAACACCTTTATCATCAAACTTGAAATCTTTAGCTTTTCCTTCTAGAAGTTTGGCTTGAATAGACTTGTAGGTAAGATCATCAACTTGGCTTTCGCGGATCTCACGGAGGAAAACAAGTTCGGCAGTCATAGCACCAACATAATGAAATCCACGTTCCTTGAATTCCAGCTTCAACTTTCGAAACTCAACAGAAAGATCAACGGGCAAAACCGACATAACATTCAAGGAATGAGAAGATTTCCTACTAAGTGCATCGGCAACCACATTTGCCTTCCCTTCATGGTACAACAACTCAAAATCATAATCATTCACCAATTCCAACCATCTTCTTTGTCTCATATTCAACTCCTTTTGAGTAAATATGTACTGCAAACTTTTGTGATCGGAGAATATACGACAATGAACACCAATAAGGTATTGTCTCCACACTTTCAAAGCATGAACAACGGCGGCCAATTCCAAATCATGAGTAGGATAGTTCACTTCATGAACTCTCAACTGTCTCGAAGCATAAGCCACCACTTTCCTACTTTGCATAAGTACACAACCCAAACCCATCTTGGAAGCATCACAATAGACATAAAAGTCTACTTCATCTTCAAGTAAAGTCAACACCGGAGCGGTAGTCAACCTTTTCTTTAACTCTTGGAAAGCGGCTTCACAAGCTTCATTCCATAGGAACTTGGTTTCCTTCTTCAACAATTGGGTCATGGGTCTAGCGAGCTTGGAGAAATCCTTGACAAATCTACGGTAATAATCAGCTAAGCCAAGAAAACTTCGGACTTCTCTTACATCGGTCGGACTCTTCCAATCAACAACGGCCTCAATTTTAGAAGGATCCACCATTACACCTTCTTTAGAAATTACATGCCCAAGAAAGGACACCTTAGGTAACCAAAATTCGCACTTGGAGAATTTGGCAAACCACTTTTGACGACGAAGAACACCCAAAATAGTCCTTAGATGAATAGCATGCTCTTCTTCGGTCTTGGAGAATATAAGGATATCGTCAATGAACACCACCACACACTTATCAAGGTAGTTCACTAAAAGTGCGGTTCATTTGATCCATAAAAATAGCGGGATCATTTGTCAATTGATAAGCATTTAATTGGTTACATTTTTCCTCTCATTTTCGTCCCCATTTTGGTCCGTTTGCACGGATTTGCATGCCCTTGATTGCATTTTGCTTCCCGATTTCCCGTGCTATGAATGTTGGTATCATTTTGCAGGAATTTAGGCGGAAATGAAGAAATCGGTGCATAAAGACCTTGCATGAGTCGGGATTTGGAAATGAGAAGAAAAATGAATGAGAAGTGAGCTATTATGTAGCGCGAGCCGGTCTACCCACCGGCGGCCGGCTACCCGGCTCAGACCACACACCCCACAAAGAAAGGAAAAAGAGAGGGAGAAGAAATAGGCCAGGTAGCGCCGGCCGGGCACCCGGTGGCCGGCCTACTACCCGGCCTGCGCAACATCAGACAAAATCCGAGAGATTTAAAGTGCTCCAGGCCGGTCGGTGGCCGGCGGCCGGGCACCCGGCCGGGACCCCCTTTTCATACTTAGAAGATTTTTGGAGACGAGAAGAAGGGAGGGTCTGATGTGTTCCAGGCCGGTCAGAGGGCCGGCGGCCGGCCAACCGGCCAGGAACACAACACCGCAAATTCGCCTCTCTTCTATTTTCTTTCTTAATTTTTGAGATACCTATATATACCCTCCCCCTAATTTTTGTAAGCAGCTTTTTCATGAACTATTAGCACAAAACCCTAGAAATTTTGTAACCTCTATTACTCACTAATTACTCTCCTAATCGTTCCTTAATTAAGTTTAATTTCACAATTCAAGTTAGTAGATCTAGTCTTTCTTAGTAGAACTATCATAGTCTTGGGTTTGTATTGAAGATTTTGGGTGAAGACATTCCCCCTATTCATTAATACATGCATTGTTGGTATACATTTCTCATCTTTTTGTTGTTTATGCAATTTATTTTCATTTCTAGTTGATTATTTATCAATTGATTGTTATAATTAATCATTTCCATAGTATGATGTTCATTTCATTATTCCTAGTCTTTAGTTGTTTGATTTCTTATAACAGGAGTGAGTAGTCTCCTTCTAGGGTTTAGGGGAGCCTAAGGGAGGATTATGTGGGATAATTGGTTGGGTAATTAGTAGACTTGTGGTAATAATTTGAGTATTACCCATATGCACACTAGGTGTTTGATGAATTGTGTAAACAAAAGTTACCCACTTTATCAAGTATCGATTGATTATCTCTTAAGCGACGGTGGTAGAGATGATTAGATTAGTGTTTATATGAGTGATTTGAGACAAATGCGATAGCTTTGTTGATGATTATTAATTGTTGAGACATTAGCAATTAATTCTACTCAAACTTATTACCCACTTGCTAATTACTTGACTAACCCATTGATTTCCTCTAAGGCGAACCCTTTACCTTAGTTTTCCATAAATTGTTTTTGCCTGAATCACTTTAGCGATTTCTTGCATTTTCTAGTTAATAGTTAATCTTCCCTTCCAACCCTTGTTAGGCTAGAATAGGACTCATTCGAGCTTGTAGTTGACCCCTCCATCCTTGTGGATTCGACCCCTTTATACTACTTATATCGGGTTTATTTTTGATGTTTGAATTGACGACAAAACACTCATCATCAATCCAAATGGCATCACCATGAACTCATAATGACCATACCTTGTACTAAAAGCGGTCTTTGGAATATCGGCATCACGAACAGGAATTTGGTGATAACTGATGAACGATTTGTCGCGTACCGCTCTAGCAAAACAATTTATGAAACCCAACTAATGCGATAGCGGAAGTCGGGGTCGAACCACAAGGATGGTGGGGTCAACTACTAGTTCGATTGAATCCTATTCTAGCCTAAAATATGACGGATTGGAAAGTTAACTAAAAACTAGGAAAAACAAGTAATTGCTAAGTAATAAAGACGAAAACAATTAAGGGAAAGACTAGGGTGAAGGGTTCACCTTAGGGGGATTAATGGGTTAGTCGGGTAACTAGCAAATGGGTAACAAATTCGAGTAAAGTCGATTGCTAATGTCTCAACAATCGACAATCATCAACAAAGCCATCGCATTTGTCTTAGATCACCCATATAAACACTTAGTCTAATCGTCCCTACCACCGTCGCTTAAGAGAAAATCAAACCATGCTTGATAAAATGGCAACTTTCGTTCACACATTTCATCAAACACTTGTGTGCATATGGGTAATACCCAATTAATTACCACAAATCTACTAATTACCCAACTAATTACCCCACATGATCCTCCCTTAGGCTCCCCCTAAACCCTAGAAGGGAATCTACTCACACATGGTAAAGGGAATCAAAGCACTAAAGAGAAGGGGGAGTTCAATCAACATTATGCTATGAGAAGAATAATGATAACAATCAAAAGATGAACAATAAACTAGAAATGGAAATTAATTGCATAAACAATAAAAAAGATGAGAAATTTATACCAAACAAAACTTATATTGATGAATAGGGGGAATGTCTTCACCCAAGTCTTCAATACAAACCCCAAAACTGAAATGAAAGACTAGATTCAACAACTTGAAATGAGAAACTAAACTAGATTAGGGAAGGATTAGGAGAGTAATTAGGGACTAATTTAGGTTACAAATATCTAGGGTTTTGTGCTAAGAGGAATGTAAAAACTGCTTACAAAATAATAGGGGGGGTATATATAGGTATCTCGAAATTAAGGAAGAAATTAGAAGAAGAGGCGGATTTTGCGATGTTGAGTTCCCGGCCGGTCGACCGGCCGCCGGGCCTCTGACCGGCCTGGGGCACATCAGTGACTTCAGGAACTCCGTCTTCAAAATCCTCAAAATTTCACTAAGTATGGAAAAATGGGGGTCTGGGCCGGTCGACCGGCCGCCGGTCCCCCACCGGCCTGGAGCACATTTACACTCTCATATGCTTCTGATGTAGGCACAGGCCGGGTAGTCGACCGGCCGCCGGTCGACCGGCCGGCACTACCTGGCCCTTTTCTTCCCTTTCTCAACTTCTTCATATGTGGAGTCGAGGTCTGGGCCGGTGGACCGGCCGCCGGTCTGGGGACCGGCCAGCACCACCTGATGACTCATTTCTTCATTTTTCATCTCATCTTCGAATCCCGACTCATGCAAGGTCTTTATGCACCGATTTCCTCATTTCCGCCTTAATTCCTGCAAATTGAGATCGACATTCATAGCGCGGGAAATCGGGAAATAAAATGCAATTAAAGACACGCAAATCCGTGTAAACGGACTAAAATGGGGACGAAAATGAGGTAAAAATGTGACTAAATAAATGCTTATCAATAACCAGATCTCAAATCGATCTTGGAAAAAGTAGGAGCACCCTTTAGTTGATCAAACAAATCTTCAATCCTCGACAAAGGATACCTATTCTTGATTGTAATTCGGTTCAGCTCACGGTAATCAATACAAAGTCTCATAGAACCATCTTTCTTCTTCACAAAAAGAACGGGAGCACCCCAAGGCGAGGCACTTGGTCGAATTAAACCTTTCTCAATCATATCATCAAGCTCCTTCCTTAACTCTTTCAACTCAGTTGGAGCCATACGGTAAGGAGCTTTGGCTATGGGTCCGGAACCAGGTACAAGATCAATAGAAAACTCAACATCACGCTCGGGGGGAATCCCGGGCAAGTCTTCAGGGAATACATCAACAAATTCACGAACTATAGGCACATCTTCAATATTTGGCAAAGAGGTAGTTGTAGAAGTCACAAAACACAAGTATGCTTGGTGACCCTTTCTTACCATACTCACCAATTTCATTGCAGAAATCAAAGACACACCCTTTCGGGGATGAGATCCCTTATAGGTTATTCTAACTCCTAAAGGACTCTTTAAATAAATCTTTTTATCTCGACACTCGAACCTAGCATGATACAATGCTAACCAATCAATACCTAGAATTACATCGAACTCTCTTAGAGGAAACTTAAGGAGATTTGCGGGAAAGATAGTACCCGAAATAGAGATTGGAACATTTGGATAAAGAGTAGAACAAGAGATAATATCTCCGGATGGTAAGGATATGGGAGTATCCTCACTAGATGTAGGCTCGATTTTTAATTTATTAGCATAAGTCGAAGACACAAAGGACATAGAAGCACCGGTATAAAAAAGAATAAGACATGGTTGCTCTAAGATTGAGAACATACCCGTAATTATCTCCCGATGAGCGTCGACTTCGGCTCGGCTCAGAACGAAGATAGAACCCTTAGGTTTGGCAATTGGAGGGGCAACTTACGATCAGGGCAATCATCATAACGGTGACCACTCTTTTGGCAAAAGAAGCAAATATAAGGTCGGTTGTAACAAGCTACACCGGGGTGGTGTGGTTGTCTACATCGGTTGCAAAAGCGACCTTGAGCTTGAGAAGGAGCATATGGCCTATGAGCCACATTAGAAGTAGCTCGGGGAATAAAAGGAGCGGGAGCTCTTGTATTTGCATTTGAGGGAGGATTAAATCTCCTCTTGTTAGCATAAGAGTTGGAGGAAGACGGAGTAAACGGCCTCTTCCCATAGACATTTGGCCTAGGAGTGTAAGAAGGAGAGGGATTCCTCATCATAGCTTCATCCCTAATGGCCTTCATGGAGTTCTCGGCCTATAAAGCATCATCATATAAATCCCCAAAGGAAGTAGTATTCCTCCTCACTTTACTTTGAAGTAAAGCACTAAGCTTGTTGCGGTAGTAGAAAGCTCGATCATCGTCATCTCTGATAAGCCTCGGAGCAAAATGAGCAAGCTTGTTGAACTCCGTAGTGAAGTCTTGCGCCGACAAGTCACCTTGCTTGAAGTCAATAAATTCCTTGAGCCGTTGTTGCTTTAGCTCCTTAGGGTAAAATCGACCTTCCACTAGAGCTTTGAAAAAAGCCCAATTGAAATCATCTTCAAGAGTAGCGGTGGCGCTAGTAATCGCCCACCAATTATCTGCTTCCCTTACAAGGAAATGCTTTGCAATCCTTACCTTGTCCTCTTCACGGACTTGGTATAGATCAAATTGCTTCTCCATTTCTCGGAACCATTCCGATAGCTCGGTAGGGTCCGACTCTCCACCATAAGGTATAATCTTACTTCTAGCTATTTGACCAGCTACCCAAGCGTAGCCTCCTTGATGGTTATCTTCTCTTCGAGGGGGGGACTTGATTGGCTAGAGCAATAGCCGCATCTTGTTGATTCTTCAACACTTGCGTAAGAGCTTCTAGCATAACGTTCTCTACTACTCGAGGTCTAACAATCTTCATAAGAAACAAAAACAAATTAAGTTAATCCTATCAATTAGCATAAACAAATAGACTACCAAGTAAAGTCCTTAACTTCTACCCATATCTCATTTATTATTTCAAGGTCAAGTAGTTTAAGTTTAGGGTTCACGTGTGTGCGTCGGGAGCGATAAAGCTCTGATACCAACTGTGACAACCCTCGCGAATGCGGAAAATAAAACATACAAACATGTGATTAATATAGCGGAAAATATGGTGTTTTTAAAACTTTTCACATGCAATTAGAAAGGTACGAGGAATGTCAATAATTACAAACCAAATATAAAATACTACAAGAGACGTAGTCTCTCAAAATGCTATCCAACATCAAAGTTATTAGCAACTAGCTAAAAATCGTCTAGAGGTGATTCATCCAGGCCAACGCCCGCTAGCTCACACCCGAACCCAAAATACCACAAGCAAAAAGCCATCCAATCAAGCAACCTGTTCATCCATGAAAAACATGAACGCCACGTCAGTGGGGAGTAACTTCGGATTCTCCCAGCCATATCACATTAAACGTACATAAACGGAAATACGAAAGTAGAAACATGCATATATAAATATACATGTGAAATACGAGAAGGATAAATAGGCAATTCAATATATAAAGATAAGAGCATATGAAGTACAAATCAATAACCATCATGTTATAGAAAGACTCGGGGATGACACTCTTAGGAAACCATACACTCTCACTAGGGCTTGCATCTCACCGTTAGCGGCGTAAGTTTGATAAGATTGAGACTCGACAAACAAACCATGCCAAGTCATCCAAAGATCATGAATAATCAATCATATAATCATCCAACCAAACGTACAATCCGTTGACGACAACTCTCACGGTAAATGACACGCACTAGCACCGTGTACATGCAAGTATGATTAAAAGGCATCCACGGGATACAACATTTCCCTGAACGCATACACGATTCAATTCATTACGTATATGTAGACTAATTTCCCCCTGGTAGAACGACGATATAAATATCCGGTCCTAGTCTAAACCTGGCCAGACTCTCGGAATAACATTTTCCGATTCGACATGCGATAAACGTTTTGCATCCAAGACTCGGTCAATCAAAAACGCCGAGTACCCCAAATTCGGCCGACATTCACGAAAGAGGCGGAAAAGAGCACAAGCCTCATAACAAGCGGTACACTACATGCAAATGACACCACCTCGCAAGTATACAACATTTGACGGTCGGGTCGATCAACGCAAAGCGTTCGCCTCCCAACAACGTCGTCATATGCCCACTAACACATGCAATCAAGCAGTAAGGATACACTCCCCGTTCCGACATTCCAGCCTTACGAACGTGGAGGTAGCCAAGGGAATGAGAGTACAAAGCACATAGGAAATTTGTGCTCAAACTGTAACATTTGTAAAACCAACTCAAAGTGGAACATATCAAAAACCGTCACAAAACATGCGATACAAGCGAAAGGATTATCATATATTCGAAACATTAATATTCAAAGTCAAACCCGAAAGTCAACAAAAGTCAAAGTCAAACCCAAGACCCAAACCCGTCAATTGGAGTGGCCTACAAACAAATCATCAATGCAAGAAGACTAAGTCCAAAGGGTCAAGGAAAGTCAAGGCGGGAATAAAATTCAAAGGTTCAACTTTGGGAAAATCTGGCAGCGTGAAACGCTGCCAGCGTCCCACGACGCTGCCAGCGTCATGTCTCGGGCACACGATCCTTCATTTTTCAACTTGTCAAACACATACTACAATCATAATTTATCAACACAAACCATCAATTCTCATATCAATTAACAACTAACAACAACCATCATCAACAACACAATTCCTATGATTACTAACCTTATTCTAAATACGATTTCTAACATAGAAAACACATTAAAACACGTAAATGATATCGAGTAACCCTTCACCGTTACCTTTTCGCGTCTTCAATCCGCGTCGATGTCCTCTTCTATCAAGAAGTAGTCTTTGTCGGGGTCTTGGAGGTCACCACCTACAATTAGATAATAAAAGATGAATATAATTCACCTTTGAGAAAGACGGATAAATTGAAAAGCGAGAAAGACGGTAATTTTATTACCAATACGGATAGAGGACGATGAGAGGGAAAGAATAAGACGAACTTAGGTGAATTTGAGCGAGAAATGAATGAGTAGTGACGATTCTAAGTTTGATCAAATATGGAGGCTAGGTTTTGGTGTTTACTTGGTGAGGAAGAAGGAGATTGAATGTGAGGGAGTTAGGGTTGTGAGGGAGTATATGAAGGAGTAAGTGGAAAAATATGAGAAAAACCCAAAAACGTCTTAAGACGTAACTTACTCGGAATCTCGCGTAAAGTCCAAATACGAACTCGGAAATTCTAAATTAGACATGGAAAATTTAATTCTAAACTAAAACTAAATTTCGCTGAAAAGTATCCGTATAATATTTTTACTATAAAAATAGGGTATATTTGCGGGTGTTACATTTTCTTTCTTTTCTTTTCTTTCCTTTTCTTTTCTTTCTTTTCTTTATTCTTTTCTTTGCTTGTTTTGTGACGGTTTCTCGATACTCATCCCGTCTCGTCCTTGCCTTGACATATTTCCTATAAAATGAGACGGATTTAAGTAATATGAGAGTACACGGGATAAGGGCCAAAATACGATAAAACCGACGCTAAACTAAACTAAATACGCGGAAGCATAAGAAAATAAAGAGGGGAAACGGTCTAAATTAATCGTATATCAGAAACCCTAGGTAGCATGACAACTCATAAGTTGTATTACTAACCAATAGAATCTCACAAATACATTATCTATTAAAACTTTTGATAAATATAAAAAATACTCTTTCTCTTTTTGAATACATTTAAAATATTTATTTCCAAAATCATGCATCAACTTATCATCCAAAGTTATAGGTTAAAGCTATAACCTTGAACTTTAGTATGTAAAGTTATAAGTGAGTCATAGCTTTACAAACATAAAATCACTCTAATGGAAAAGTTACCGAATGACGACCTATACTATCTAATCTTCACAAAGATCTTCAGTATACGGATCTTGCTTGAATTGTTTCTTCAATGTTATAACTAAGTAGGCTATAACTTTGCACATATGAACTTCCAAAGTTATACCTCAAGCTCTTATAACTATGTCTCACAGAATTCGTCAAAGTTATGCTTTAAGTTCCTATAACTTTGATCTCCTTTCTTGTAATTGTTGTTAGCTATGATAAGACTAAAACACACAATTACATGCATATGATATATCAATTAAAGCACATTATCAAGTATATACATGTCATTATCAAAACTATAAAATAGGTCCAACAACTAGCATCACGCAAAAAAGCAGAACATGTAGTCTCACAAAACACCCGCAAGACATCGTCAAAAGTAGCACCAACATCTATAACACCAGAAGGCCGTAGGAGCTTAGCGCGCAAATCTGCAGACTACAAACGGAACGTCAGAAAAGCATAGTGCAAAATATCTCCCGCAGCATAAACACCGAGCTCACCAAGATGAAAAGGGAACGTGGAAGACGCCACTGCTAATCCCCAAAACCAGGCCCAGACGCGGTAACAATACGTTCCAAGCTAGAACAAAGTGCCACATCAAAACGGAGATGGACATATCCAAAGACTCTGGGGAAAAAGTACAGAGGGTAAAGTAGAGCTTAGAAATACCAGTACAAGCTCTAAGCAGAAGCAAATCATATTGCGGGTCCTCAATCCTAGCAACCAAATCCATAAGCTCGATGGTCTTATTATTATTATTATTTTAATTTTAATTTTTTTTTATTATAAGATGCGCGCAGCTGTCATTAAAATAAATTGAAAAGTTTACATGAAGTTGGTGGGAAGCCGAGAGACAATCTGGGCCCCCACCCCCTTACCTACAGCAAAGCTAAGTCTAGTAAAAATATAAGCGGCCACCCGAGCCCCTGCATCCTGAGATACCGAGAATTTCTGGATCCGCTTAAGCAAGTTAACAACATTCGAACCCAACTCCCCAAGCGAAGAGAAAGAGAAGGGTATGAAACCATAGCCAGCAACCGCACACAAATCCATATAATTAGCACATTTACGCTGAGCAGCATCAGCAACAACCCGTCCCGGCACAAAATCAGTCATCACAGTCTGTGTCAAGGGAGTTGATCCTGCTCAAATAAACACACACATCACGTCCTCTGTCCCAGGAATAGAGAAGCAAATCCTCAAGACGAAGAGAGCCGCCATGTCCGTCAACTAAACCGCTATTCACCTCCCTACCCGCAGAAATACCAGACTTATAGCAAATGTCGAATAAGGTATCACGGACGAGGTTATGCATGTCGATGCTTAACACCCACAGTGCCAGTACAAGAAACAGCGTGGTCCCCAAAAATATCATCAGCAAAAACCCGAGAGCAAGCAGGACAAGGCCTAGATACCACGAATAAAGGAACACCCAAACGATATCCCAGCACACTACGGTAAGTTCTCCCGTTCATAGTCTGACCCAACCCAGAGATAGAAACCGCACGCAACCAATCAGAGGAGTGGGCACCAAGCTGAGACTTCCACAACGCAAGTTGACGCGTTGTCAAAGAGTAAACAGATTCTGCAGTAGCAGCAATCCTCGCAAAATATATATCTGCCAAATTTTTCATAAGTTTAGAGGCAGCGATTTCACTAGGATCACGTACAAAAATAGAACCTCTAGTCTCCGAAAACACCCGCAAGGCATCATCAAAAGTAGGACCAGTATCCACAACACCAGAAGGCCGTAGTAGCTTAGCCTGCAAATCAGCAGACTGCAAACGGGGCGCTAAAAAATCATAGTGTAAAACATCCCCGACAGCATAAACACCGAGCCCACCAAGATGAAAAGGAAAAGTGGCAAGGCTCCACTGCCAATCCCCATAACCAGGCCCAGACGCGGTGACAATTCGTTCCAAGTTAGAACGAAGTGTTGCATCAAAACGAATATGGACAGACCCAAAAACTCTCGGCGAACATGATTATTATTTTTTTTTTTTTTTTTTTTATTTTTTTTATTATAAGATGCGCGCAGCTATCATTAAAATAAAATGTAAAGTTTACAAGAAGTTGGTGGGGAGCCGAGAGACAATCTGGGCCCCCACCCTCTTAGCTATAGAAAAACTAAGTCTAGTGAAGATATAAGCGGCCACCCGAGCCCCAGCATCTTGAGATACCGAGAATTTCTGGATCCGCTTGAGCAAGTCAATAGCGTCCGAACCCAACTCCCCAAGTGAAGAAAAAGAGAAGGGTAGGAAACCATATCCAGCAGCCGCGCACAAATCCCTATACTTAGCACACTTGCGCTGAGCAGCATCAGCGACAACCCGTCCCGGCACAAAATCGGTCAGCCCAGTCTGCGTCAAGGGGGAAGACCCTGTCAAATCAACACACACATCACGCCCTCTGTCCCAGGAATAAAGCAGCAAATCCGCAGGACGAAGAGATCCGCCGTGTCCGTCAACTAAACCGATATCCACCTCCCTGACCCGAAGAAATACCAGACCTATAGCAAATGTCGAATAAGATGTCACGAACAAGGTTATGCCGATGCTTGACCCCCACAGTGCCAGTACAAGAGACAGCGTGGTCCCCATAAATATCCCCAGCAAAAACCCGAGAGCAAGCAGGATAAGACCTAGATACCACGAATAAAGGAACACCCAGACGATATCCCAGCACACTACGGTAAGTCCTCCCGTTCATAGTCTGACCCAACCCAGAGATAGGAACCGCACGCAACCAATCAGAGGAGTGGGCACCAAGCTGGGACTTCCACAATGCAAGCTGACGCGGTGTCAAAGAGTAAACAGATTCTGCAGTAGCCGCAATCCTCGCAAAATATATATCTGCCAATTTTTTCATAAGTCTAGGGGCAGCGATTTCACTAGGATCACGTAATAAAGTAGAACCTGTAATCTCCAAAAATACCTGCAAGGCATCATCAAAAGTAGGACCAGCATCCACAATACCAGAAGGCCGAAGTAGCTTAGCCTGCAAATCGGCAGACTGCAAACGGGACGCCAAAAAAGCATAGTACAAAACATCCCCGGCAGCATAAACACCGAGCCCACCAAGATGAAAAGGGAAAGTGGCAAGGCGCCACTGCCAATCCCCAAAACCTGGCCCAGACGCGGTGACAATGTGTTACAAGTTAGAACAAAGTGCTGCATCAAAACGGAGATGGACAGACTCAAAGACTCTCGGCGAACATGTACGAAAGGTAAAGTAGAGCTTAGAAATACCAGTACAAGCTCGAAGCAGAAGCAGCTCACATTGCGGGTCCTTAATCTTAGCAACCAAATCCATAAGCTTGATGGTCTTAGTCACTCTCTTCGCAACAAGCTCACTGCCAAAACAAGGGCAAGTACTGACAGACCCACCTAAAACAGAGACACCACGCAAAGGTCGAGCAATAGAAGGAGGGAAAATACCAGGAAGTCGACTCCGAGGATCCTCAGCAGGCCAAAAAACCTCAGTCTTAGCGACATTAAGATGGAGACCAAACTGAGAACCATCTGCCATAATCAAATCCAACACCTTCCCCACCTCCAAAGTATCCCCCACAATGGTGCCATCATCCAAGTACCAAGCCTGCAAACTCAAATCAAAAGAGTCCCGTATCTTGCACACCAAGGGATGCAAAACCAAAGCGAAAAGCAAGGGGCCCAATTATTATTATTATTATTATTATGATTATTATTATTATTATTATTTTTATTATTATTATTATTATTATTATTATTATTATTATTATTATTATTATTATTATTATTATTATTTTTATTTTTTTATTTTTATTTTTATTTTTTTTTTATTAATAGATGCGCGCAGCTTTCATTAAAATAGAATGAAAAGTTTACATGAAGTTGGTGGGGAGCCGAGAGACAATCTGGGCCCCCACCCACTTAGCTATAGCAAAACTAAGTCTAGTAAAGATATAAGCGGCCACCCGAGCCCCAGCATCCTGAGATACCGAGAATTTCTGGATCCGCTTAAGCAAGTCAACAGCAAATAAATGTAGGCTATATCGCACACCTATGCAAAGATAAATTTCCGTAGACACAAAAAAAAGTAGTACGAGGGGTCGAACACAAGGAGACGGGAATTTCGTTATGAAATGCTATGAATGTACTACTATCAAGTCGGTTTAACGTTTTGGTTTGGTTTGATGTTTAGCTAACTATGATGCAAATCAAATAATATTAAAAGAGTCTAGGGGAGTCGGGTCACTCATGCAAATACGTAAATGCTCATGTTAAACATAGGAATTCTTAATATTGTTAATTGTTTAGGCTAAAGACACCCATCTCTCGATATTAGTGTCAACCTTAGGTCGAGTCCTAGAGAACTTTCGTTATAACTAGAGTCGTCCTACTACACATGCTTAGTCTAATCCGATTCCGTGCCTCTCGACTTGTAGAATGAATTAACAAATTTAATCAATGCAATTGACCAAATAACAAAGATCAACAAAATAATACAAGCATGTGATAGAAACAATTTACCAATATTAGTTCATCCTGATTTTAACATTTACAACTTACTAATTATGCATGGCTTCCTTAATCCCTAGACAAATGAAACTAATCACTCATATTTATAATTAAACTAATACTATTTGATATAATAAACATGATGAATATGAAATTATAAATGAAAATCAACTTGTTAATGCAATGTACTACACTAAGTGGATGAAAACTAACAATTCTAATGTAGATAACAATAAAACTATGATTAACTAAATGTTACGATTAACTAAATGATTTGTAAGGCAAAGGACGAAAGTGAATACTAAAATAAAACTAGAATTAGGATTACCGCAATAGAGAAATATAGCTCGGAAATGAAGAACAAATAACCCAAATGCTTGAATGGAAAGATTGCAATATAACTTCAAAATGTAACCAAATGTTTGACAAAGTAATAACTAAAAGTTTAGCTAATTAAGACTTGTGTGCTTAAGCTAAAGCTAGGAAAGATATGTGAAATATGAGTAAAAGATATGATAAAAGATATCCCTAAGTGTCAAAGTCCCTCTCCTTTATATAGAGAGAGGGGAATTGAAACGCTTGAGTCACAGAAGCCAAACCCCGATCGGGGCCTGGGAACCCCGATCGGGGCCTCCTCAATCCGGGTATATTGTCTTAATTTCTCCATTTAATGCTTTAGGAATCCTAAACTATGCCTTTAAACACCTTAATTCTCCGGTTAATTGCATAGTTTAGGGTTTCCTTGAGCATCTAAAGGAGTATCCTATGCTTGAGTTGTGGACTCCTTGCTTTGGGCTTCATTTTTGGTTTTGCATTCATTTTCATTTAATCCATTTCACAAATCTTCATGCTTGGCTTGTCCTTCTCCTTTCATGGTCCATTCTTGTTTCCATTAGCTTGTTGGACTTTGATGATTGCTAATTGTGTTAGGAAAAAGCCCCTAAATGCTTAGATTCCTACAAAACATAGCAAAAACGAGCAATGCACCTCGAACAAGTAATTAGCTCATAAAAATACTAAACAAAGTATAGTAATCATGTAAAATCGAGCTAAATTAGGGAGTAAAATCATATAAAAACTAGACATATCAATTATTATTATTATTTTTATTATTATTTTTTATAGAAGATGCGCGCAACTTTCATTAAAATAAAATGAAAAATTTACATGAAGTCGGTGGGGAGCCGAGAGACAATATAGGCCCCCACCCCTTAGCTAGAGCAAAGTTAAGTCTAGTAAAAATATAAGCGGCCAACCGAGCCCCAGCATCCTGAGATACCGAGAATTTATGGATCCGCTTGAGTAAGTCAACAGCCTCCGAGCCCAGCTCCCCAAGCGAAGAGAAAGAGAAGGGTAGGAAACCATAGCCAGCAGCCGCGCATAAATCCCCATACTTAGCACATTTGCGCAGAGCAGCATCAGCGACAACCCGTCCCGGCACAAAATCGGACATCCTAGTTTGAGTAAAGGGGGAAGACTCTGGTAAATCAACACACACATCACGCCCTCTGTCCCATGAATAAAGCAGCAAATCCGCAGGACGAAGAGATCTGTCATGCTCGTCAACCAAACCATATCAACCTCCTTGCCCATGAAAATACCAGACCTATAGCAGATGTCGAATAAGGTGTCACGAACAAGGTTATGCCGATGCTTAACCCCCACAGTACCAGTACAAGAAACATCGTGGTCCCCATGCATACACATCGTCAGCAAAAACCCGAGAGCAAGCAGGACAAGGCCTAGATACCGTGAATAACGGAACACCCAGTCGATACTCCAACACACTACGGTAAGTCCTCCTGTTCATAGTCTGACCCAACCCAGAGATAGGAACCGCACACAACCAATCAGAGGAGTGTGCACCCTGCTGAGACGATAGAGTGAGGGACAAATTAGAAAGTTCATTAAATATTGTTAGCGATATTTAGTAATTTGTCGACTCTGAATAACAATTAGTAAATCTCCTTTAAGGCGATAATATCTGTCTTTAAGTTTAAGACAAATCAATATCATACTACTTATGCATATAAGACAAATATATTATTTTTCCCTATACATTCTCATTTTTTGTATTATATGCACACGATTGGTTTGATACTTCATTTATTTTAAGTTTAAAACGGATATTTACGTATTAAATGAGACTTCTTAAATAACAATTGAGTATTAAAATTCATGTGGGTGATGTTACCCGATGAAAACTAGACTACAAACCAAAAAACATTAAAAACGTTGAAAAAACCAAACTCCCCTTTCTTTCTTCTTCCTACACTCTCATCTTTTACAGAAACTTGAATACAATCCACCAACACCCAACACCCCCTTCACATCTCTCCATTAACACTACACTTACTTACACACATTAACCCAGATCTTCATCACCTTAATATCCGCCATTAATGGCGAAAGGTAAGCAGGGGCGGGGCCCACCTCGGAAATCCGGATCAATGTCATCGTCAACGCTAGTGTTCACACTACTCTTATCATTTTCCTTCATCGCATTGATCTTACTCGCTTTGGGAATCGTGTCAATTCCCAGTACAGGCACTAACTCCTCTCACAGTGCCCATGATCTTAACTCTATTCGCACCACTCTCCACAAGTTTGTTTGCATTTTCCTTTTTTATTTTATTTTTATTCGTTAGTCTTTGCAAGGCGGTTTTACATTAATATAATGTACTCCCCCCGTCTCGATCATTTGTTTACATTAATATACTGTTGGATGCCAACAATAGTAGCAATGAATGATCAAATTAGTCATTAAAAGCCTACCTAATATAGAAAGTTGAATAAATCAACGAGACACCTGAAAATGGAAATGGTAAATAAATGACGGGGACAGAGGAGTAAAATGGATCTGATTACATTCAGTAAGGCCGTCTTATCCAAGTATTTGTGTATTGGCAGGGCTGAGGAGAGTAAGGAGAGAAGTGATCAGTGGGTTGAGGTTTTGTCTTGGGAGCCTAGAGCTGTTGTTTATCACAATTTTTTGGTAATTGTTTTTATTTTCATATTCATTCTTTGATTTCTCAGCTCACTTTGCTTTGCATTTGTTTCATTATTTCCTACCAATTGTTCATGCAACAAGATTTAGATATTGACATTGTTAGGTAGGAGCAATATATGTATGTATTCCATTCGGCAATGGAAGCAAAGACTCAATATTCTTAGGTGTGGATTACGATGGAATAAAGCAAAATGTCTCACTTGTTATAGTACTTCTTTAACTGACAACTAGTTGTCATTCAATGTAAATTGGTGGTGCTATTTTCATTTTAGACCATTTTGGAAATAACCTCTCTAAATTGTTAATCATTAGTTATTGTGCGTGACCGTTGTGTCGCACGATGGACAAAAAGTGACAACTTTATGATAAACATGTGATCATATCATGTTAAAAGTTGGTCATTTTTTAACACAAAATGGTGACTTTTATCACAAATAGTCACTTTTTATGTGGTTGCACCATACGACAGTCTCATAGTATAAGTTGTGATTGTTAATAGAGTTGTAAGGTCTCATAGTATAATTTGTGATTGTTAATAGAGCTGTAAGGTTGCATACATTGAATACATCTGATCCCTTTGCCCCACAATTTGCGTGAGCCGTTGAGGCAATTGGGCAATGTTGTTGTATACTACTCCGTACTATTTATTGCACCCATTTTTTTCCTGTATAAAGAAGTAATATTCTAGCATTGAGGCTCCTTCTGCCATCATACATCTTCTTTTGTCTACACTAAAGCCATCGTGGTATCATGAAGACAAGTTTGGGTATTGGTGTCGGGATGCAATCCTCTGTTTGCCTGTAGAATCTTTTGCATGTGTCATTGCCATTGGTTATTGTGAAGAAGTGATCTTAGTTTATTTAAGTTCAGTGAAATACTATGTCAAGTTACTCTGAAGGCTCTCTGCTAATTCAAAGATATATATAGCTGACAAATGCTCTGATTTTGGCAGTCCGAAGATGAATGTCAGTACCTCATTGATCTCGCTAAGCCTCATATGGAAAAGTCAACTGTTGTTGATGAGAAAACCGGCAAGAGTAGAGATAGCCGGTATGTATCTAGTTGTGCACTTGTGCATTCTGTCTCTCTTTTCTCACAACTCCTATTCTGCCAACCATTGACTATCTTACAATTTTTTTTATGCGTAAGATTGATTCACTTACCTACCGCTAACTATCCTTGGGTTTTCTCCTTAACTCCTGAAATCTTCCGTTTGCTTTGCTTCTAGTGTACGCACTAGTTCAGGAACTTTCCTTCCTAGAGGACGGGATAAAATCATCAGGAATATAGAGAAAAGAATTGCGGATTTGACTTTCATACCCGTAGGTATGTGGTCTAGACTATCCTCACAAGCTATCAATTTTTACCTTGCTTCTTACTTTTATTGAGCTTGATTGGGGGTAGTTTATAATCCAACATGTCTTGAACATTGACTTCTTATTAAAGTCTATGACTGTTTCTAAGTTATCTAAAGGATGAAGTATATTCTTATTACTAGTTACTCAAGCTCTATGAGACTTCTATTTGATTCACGATCTTTTGGGCCTTGACTCTTGAGTGAGACTAGACCTGTAACGCTGTAACGACTTGGGGTCTTGGGATAGTGAGAAAAGACCATGATAATGTTCAAGTGTTCGACTAGTTAAGGCGATATCGCTTCTTGGGATGTACACAGTCTCACTCTCACATCAAGAGTTTTATTAAATGACAGCTACTTCACAATAAAAAAAAGCTCATCTGGTTAGTGAGACATTTGCTTTATTCAATCATATTGCTGACCAAAGAATAATGAGTCTTTGACTTCGTGCTCCACGCACAAAAAAGGAGAGAAAACTTAAATCTCCTGTTTGTTTAAGTGGATCCTTGCCTCCCGTAGGGCTCTCTCTTGGTTATGTTCTTCTTTAAAGTGTTATTTTTTGTTCTTATCGTTATGTTTATTTCTTCCGCTTCTTGTTCTTATATGACAGCGTTAAAATTCAGTTTGGTGATGTCAGTCAGGTCATTCCCCTTGCCCTGTTTTAATTTTTCTGTGTTGGTCACGTGTGTCTTGTGTCGTGTCGGACACGTGATACAATGGGTAAGTGAAGTATCAAAGTAATGTTGGTGCTTGTATGAGGCATCTCGCACCAATTTTGGAGGAGCTGTGCTGTAATTTGTAGTACCCTGTAAGTCTTTCTGAATAGTTGGGGGATCCGGCGATCCCCAATTGAACCACCTTCTTTGATTAGCTTTTATCTCGACTCTAGCTTCAATTAGCCATTGGTGGTTGGATTATAAACCTTTTTTTTATGTGCTATGCCTTTTTACAGAGCATGGTGAAGGTCTTCAAGTTCTTCATTATGAAGTCGGACAAAAGTATGAACCCCACTTTGATTACTTCTTAGATGACTTCAATACTGTCAATGGGGGCCAACGTATAGCCACAGTTCTCATGTACCTGTAAGTTATCTCTCCCTCTCTCGAAGTGATGTTTCTATCTCTTTTGCAGCAGGTGCTATTCTGCTCCATGGAATATTCAAGTCCCCATGATCTTTATTTGTATTAAACTATTGTACTGAAGTTTCTTCATCTATGATGTAATATTTCCTTCTGATACAGTGCTAATTTCTGTTACAGATCTGACGTTGATGCTGGGGGTGAGACGGTTTTTCCTGATGCAAAAGGAAACAAAAGTGCTGTACCTTATTGGAACGAGCTGTCTGAATGTGCTAAAGAAGGGCTTTCAGTCAAACCAAAAATGGGCGACGCCTTACTTTTCTGGAGCATGAATCCTGATGCTTCTCTTGATCCTTCAAGCTTGCATGGTTGGTGGTTTGAATTCTGTACATTGATTGAATACGTTCTATACAGCTTTGTTGGAGAGCAGGATATAGTTTCTTATCTCCGTTGGAGAATAGGATATAGTCTTTACATTGGTTAAAATAATTTCCTGAATTCTGGTTGTCCTCTTTGGCTTTACTACGTACTTGTCCTGTCACAGGTGGCTGCCCTGTAATTAAGGGGAATAAGTGGTCAGCTACAAAATGGATTCGCGTGAACGAATACAAAGCTTGAAGCGTTATAATTTAAGTTTAGGTAATATTTTTGACTTGAGTGGTCTTGGCTATGAATTCCAAGGCCACATAACTCATTACCTTCTCCATACGCGAGTTTGTGCATCGCAGGCAGTAATCCATCTTTATATACTCCGTATTTGTGTAATGTACATTTGCAGTTTGTGTTTACGGAAACCTGTAATCGTTTGACATTCATAGTACTACAAGCCCAAAACAAAACTAGAAAGCTGATTTTTTTTCTTTTTATGATCAGGAGTGAAGATCTGTTCTTTACCGACTGATAGATGGAGATACTTGTTTTAACGGTAATACTACATTTGCCAATCTGGGTTTGATGAACTCCTCATTTTAATTGATTTCATAATTGCATCTGTATGTCCTTGTTGCAGGTCAAATACATTCCGAAACTAGGTAGCTGTTGTCAAGTTGTAATCACCACCCACGAGATTGATAGTTTGTACTCGCCCATGAGAAGCCGGGTTGAGCACAAAAAAAAAACTTACTATTTTTTATTTATATGTACATTATTTTCACGCGATGTTTTTGCTAAGAATTGAGCGATAAATTGGGTAATATCATGCTTATAAATTCGTTCAGACTGCTGAGCTTCATTATCTCTTTTTCCTTTTTAATACGCAGGAGTAGATGGTAATAAGTTATCAAAGCGGAGTCGGACTTGTTGGCCCTTATTATTACCCTCAAAGCTAATGAAGTAATGAATCTCCGGCCAGTTACTTAGGTGTCGTGGTGAGAAATTTTAGGATTAATGTAGTCCTTTGAGTCAGTGACTTTAATGCGGCAGCGCATGGTATGGCCCATTACTTGCCCTTGGACTATTCTTCTCGGGTTTGGATAGATCATTGCCCCAAATAGATTAGCGATGTTGTTGAGTAATAAAAATATTTTCTTCAATAAAAAAATAATAATTAATTGATAATTTATCTTTGCCTAGCAAACTGTGTTGGGCATATCGATTTTCTCTTCTAAAATTTCTTTTTTTTTTGACAGCCGTAAAAAGATTATTACACGCTAAAACTTTTCTCTTCTAAGATTGCCGCAAAGGAGAATTTGACCTCATTTAGATAAATTTTGGGTTGCCTGATACTCCTTCCAAAAGCTTCTCTCAAGCAAGCAAACCACCCTATTCAAATAAGCAACCTTTTGTAACAAGAAAGGGAGTGGGACTTGTGCTGGCTGCTTTTCTCGTCTATGGTTTCTACCATGTCTCAAACTGAATCGAGAACAAAGATGGGGTGAAATCGCCTTTCCTTACTTTTAGTTCAGATCAAGTCATATTTAGTTGAATTACCACCCGTTGATCTATCTTAAGACGAATATATTCCTCTCAACAATAAAGCTGGGTAAATAACATTCTACCAGGTTCAATATTTAGATTTGCATTAAGTTTTTTTAAGGTGAGTCAAATAGTACGACATGCTGTTAATAATTCTTAGGCAACAAGTGCAGTCATTTAGTACGTATTTGAGTCGTCTTAAATTTAAGACGTATAATAAGCGTTTAAAATGAGAATTTGTGTTAAATTAAATGATAGACTATTTTGATAGCATCTGTCCATCTAGGCAAGCAGATACGAAGTACTTAAAATAGATAGATGTTGGGATAGCATCTAGGCATTATACTTGTGTTTAAAGTATTATTATATTTGAGTGTGACTCGTGCTCACACGTCCAATTCCAAAACTATAAAGAGAATTGGTTTAGGAATTTGAAAGTTTGTTTAAATCCTAAATCCTTTTGTCTGCTTAAGCGAATATCTTACCTTGAGATTGGATCTCAAATCCCGCATCTAGATTATCCCTGAATCACAATTTCACTCACACTCCTCCTTCCTATATTCCTTCCTTCCTTCCTTCCTTCCTTATAATAATAACACATCAAACTCCATCACCAATCTCCTCCACAAAATCCCCAAACCCTAAATCCCCAATTCTCACATTCACTCTCAATTCTCTAACCCTAAATTCGGGGCGATGGCGGACCCCACATCACCATCGCCCACCTCTCCCTTCCCACCAGACGATTACGACACAACATGGTACGGCAACATCCAATACCTTCTCAACATCTCCTTCATCGGCGCTATCTCCTGTCTCTTCATCTTCCTCCTTCTCAAACTCCGCAGCGACCACCGCCGCATCCCGGGCCCCACCGCCCTCGCCACCAAGCTCCTCGCCGTCTGGCACGCCGCCGCACGTGAGATCGCCCTTTTCTGCGGTGCTGACGCCGCCCAATTCCTCGTCATCGAAGGCGGTTCTTTCGCCATCCTCTCCGCTGCAACCGCCATTGCCATGCTTGTCCTTCTTCCGCTTAATCTCTACGCCGGAACCGCCGCTATGGATGACCAGTTCTCTAAAACGACTATCACTCACATTCCAAAGGGTTCGGTTTTGTTGTGGGTTCATGTGGTTTTTGGGGCTGGCTTGGTTGGTTTGGTGCGTAAGGGGATTTGTAAGGTTGAGGATTGGCTTAGAATTACTCGGTTTCGAGACGGTTTGAGTTCGGGTAATTCTACTGCGGTTTTTACTGTTATGGTTCAGGGTGTGCCTAAGGGTTTGGCTGTTGATCAGGGCCCACTTGAGGAGTATTTTCAAGGGAAGTATCCTGGGAAGGTTTTTCGGGTTATTGTTCCTGTTGATTTGTGTCATTTGGATGATTTAGTTGAGGATTTGGTTAAGGTTAGGGATGATATTTCAAAATTAGTTGCGAAAATGGATGCTCAATTAGTCTATGACGATGACGACGATGAGGATGAGGAAGGGGGGGATTTGTTGGAGGAAGGGAGGGTAGGGTTGAGGAGTGGTAAGAGGGTTCGGGGATGGTGGCGAAAGGCAAACCGTTTGTGGGATGATTTGTGTGGGAGATTAGGTTGGACGGATGATAATAGGTTGAGGAAGTTGCAGGAAGTGAGAGCTGAGCTTGAGGCTCAAGTGGGTGCGTATAAGGAGGGGAGAGGACCGGGGGCTGGGGTCGCTTTTGTCGTGTTTAAGGACGTGTATACCGCTAATAAGGCTGTTAAGGATTTAGGGATGGAAAAACGGATGCGTATTGGGAGGTTTTTTTCGATTACTGAGTTGCAGCTTGAGAGGAATCAATGGAAGGTTGAACGAGCGCCATTGGCGTCTGATATATACTGGAGTCATTTGGGTTCGTCTAAGCTATCGTTGAAATTGAGACGGGTTTTTGTTAATACCCTTCTTTTGTTGATGCTCTTGTTCTTTAGTTCGCCTTTAGCTGTTATTTCTGCTTTGCAAAGGGCAGGTAGGATTATCAATGCTGAAGCTATGGATAATGCTCAGTCTTGGTTATCCTGGCTGCAAAGCTCGAGTTGGTTTGCTGCGATTTTTCTTCAGTTTTTGCCCAATGTGCTTGTGTTTGTCAGCATGTATATACTAATCCCTGCAGCATTGTCGTATCTGTCGAAGTTTGAGCGGCACATTACAGTGTCAGGAGAACACAGGGCAGCACTCATCAAGATGGTCTGCTTTTTTCTGGTGAATTTGATAGTCTTGAGGGGGTTGGTTGAGTCTTCTCTCGAGAATACGATTCTTAGCATGGGGCGGTGTTATTTGGACGGGGAAGATTGCAGAAGGATAGAACAGTATATGAGCGCGTCATTCCTGGCAAAATCGTGCCTTTCATCTCTCGCGTTTCTCATCACTTGCACATTTCTGGGTATTTCTTTTGATCTTCTGGCCCCTATTCCCTGGATTAAAAGGAATCTTCAGAAGTTCCGAAAGAATGACATGCTCCAGCTGGTGCCTGAAGAGACCGAGGAGTACCCTGTCGATAGTGACACGTTTGATAATCTTCAGAGACCTCTGATCTCTGAAGACGCTTTCAATCCTGGAGCTACGAATGGTGGAATGTTGAATGTGATTGATCTTCAGGGACATGATCTCTCTGTATATCCTGTTAGCAGAACTTCTCCGATTCCCAAGCAAAAGTTTGACTTTGCTCAGTATTATGCATTCAACCTCACGATTTTCGCCCTTACAATGATCTACTCCTCGTTTGCTCCGCTGGTTGTCCCAGTTGGGGCTATATACTTTGGTTATCGGTACATGGTTGATAAGTACAACTTCTTATATGTGTACCGAGTTCGAGGATTTCCAGCTGGAAATGATGGAAAGCTGATGGATACTGTACTGTCGATCATGCGCTTCTGTGTGGATCTATATCTCGTTTCAATGCTTCTTTTCTTTTCAATCCATGGTGACTCGATGAAGCTACAGGCTATTTTTACTCTAGGCGTATTAGTTATGTATAAGTTACTGCCTTCTGGAAGTGATGGCTTGCAGCCAGCTAGCTTGCAAGGTATGCAGACTATCGATCAGGTTGTGGAAGGGCCGATTGACTACGAGGTGTTTTCACAACCTAAGTTTGAGTCGGATAGATTTTATAATTGATTCGAGGTTCAAAGTTTTGTATGATTTCACCTCTTCGTTTAATATTGTACATAATTCTTTCTGCCTTTTCAAATGAACTTGTTAATTACTGGTGTGTATATAGGTTTACAGATTATATACTTCTGCCTCCTATTCTTTGGACCTAAAGATTCATTGTTCATTTCACTTTTAAGATATGTTCAGATTGGGAGCCTTTTGGAGACGTTGAGTGGGATGAGTTGATCCCTTGGCTACCTGTCCGTGTTATTATCAGTTTTAAAAGTTTTTGTTCTTTTACTGTCGTATCTTCTGCCAAGTAAAATATGTTTTTCCTAGTCTGCAATGCCAAAGTTACCAAGTTTCTCTACTCTCATTGTATCCTTCTGAAAATCCAACATGAGCCCTAGTCGACTGACTCATGTCACCTTAATATGCTTATCGACCAGGTGGTGATTGAATGTAATAATTCATGAATTTTAATTACAATGCTCATAATAGATAGAGTATTGGTTTTGTTTGTTTCTATTGACAATTGCAGGCCAAAAGCCCACACCCTCTTTTATATGGCTCATTTCTGGGCCGCTGGTAACGATGCAGTCATCCATCATGGTATTTCGTTATTTACCTTTTTTTTTTATTGAAAAAAAATCATTGTTCTATTTTATATTTATTCGCATTTTGTCCGGATAATTGATCAGTTTGTCACCCTGTCGGAGCATGAATGTGCATTTGTTTGAGCTAACTACCTCTCAGAGAGTCAGAGGTGTAAACTGGAAGAAAATAGTTAAAGGCTTCATCTAACAGTGTGCTTTGCCTTGCCAAAGTAGGTCTTTTACGATGATATGCGCTTGTTTACAGGTTTGGTTTTCTCTTTCACTTTTGTTTCTACCTGAATCGCCTGTTATTGTTTTGCATCCCTCTTTCAACCCTCAAATTATTTGTTTGTTAGTCTTCTGGTTAAAAGAACCAGGTCATAGTGAGTTGGACAACCAACATCTATAATGAGATATCAAACACTCAAATTTATTCTACACAAAATCAAATTTGATAAATATAAGGTGTTCCTGGCGTCGTTCCCAAACAAACCCCCAAATAGTTTGGCTCACTTGTGATTAGTAGGCTCAGTCCCATGCCGTATTGTCCGCGTTAGAAGATAAAACAAATTATGAACAAGTCATTTGGCAATGGTACATAACATGATGGATGTTGGAAATAATGTGTAAACTATTAGATGTGATTTACCATTTATTATATGAAGAAGAAAGATATATACAGTAAAGGAAAGAGAAAAGAATCACTACTATTCTGACAACTCAAACCATCACCAGAATTGCTTCTTAACTAATATCTAAACTCCAGCTAAAGAATGATTATCTTCTTCGTGGCGGTCCTTCTAAACGTATATAATCATACATAACCCCTTCAAAGGGACCAATGTGTCTACTTTGCTTGAGATATATGGTGTTGTTTCCAACAGTAAGCCATTCACTCGGAACGTCTATATTGTACAGCCTGTATAACCCATGAATGCCATGTCTTGCAATTGCATTATCTGTACCTATGAACATTGTACTAAAATGGGGTTCGCTCAACTCTGGATCGTTGAATCGTACCTAATAATCGTGTCAAGTTTTCATTCAGAATTTTCACTAAAAAGATAATTAGTTAAAATGTATCCTGAAGGAGCAGATAAAAATTGAAAGTTCCTTACTTGCACTTCAGACCTCGAAGCAGATGCCAAGGCGATTCGCAACGTATAGTTTGTGGACTGTAAAACGTTGTTGAGATGAAATATAATCTGCCATGTGGTCGGTTTGTAAGTATCATTGTCTACCTTCCTGCAAAGTGAGGTCGGCGGTCAAATTGTTAGCCTCTGTATGGATGCAATAGTAGGGGGGAAGGGAAGGAGAGAGGATGGAAAGGAGAGAATGGTGTATGGTCAGAATTTTGCTTGTAGGAGGTAAAACTAAGCTCTCCATTTCCATCCAATCCAACTTACTATCCAAAGAAGGTAGTTGTTCCCTTCCAAATTCCTCCATTAGAAAAAAGGGTAAATTTTCAGAAAATTAACATAAAGCTACTGTAATAAGAGCATCACCTGGTAACGTGAGCGAAAAACCAGTCTCTGTGATAGTCACTAACACCAACGGTGTATATAAGATCTTCATCAGGATAAAGTTCAGCGTACCTTTCCCAGAGACCATATTGTCTAAACCTGTTAACGAAGTACTAAAAAATTTAGAATCTATAATATTGATGATATTGCAGCAGCTTGCATTGGCAATTTGGCATGGAAAGAAGTACATACTTGTTAACATCATTATCTGTGTAGAGTTTGTTGACAAACAACCTACTTGGCTCAGGTACATAGAACTCCAGAGCTGTGCGGTCTGGAAAACCTATTTGCCACAATGTCGGCCCATTTCTAAGAGGCTCATATACAAGATCACCCAAGTCGATTGCAGAGCCTAAGCATGGATTAAAGGAACTCAATTAGTAGTTGCTGTACAGGTATCGAAGTCTTACTTCATTTGCATTGATTCTACTGATATCTACTCTTAGGTTATTAGATGTCCTCCGGAAGTTGTGGTTAGCTCTAGCTCCTAAGTCCCAATGATCCGAGTGAGTTTTCAGCTTGAAAATTTTAAAATCTCTCCCCAATACCATAAGTATTCGCACTTTTTAAAGACTGTCTTGCCTAAATCTTTGGTTTCTACTGGATTCGTTTATATGAAAGAAAAAAGAGTTGAAACCTGGAGTGATTGTGATGTTTTCAGCATATAGGTAATCACCAATGACACCCGGAACCCAAGCATACAAGTTATAAACACCTTCATGTATTCCTTTAATCGCAAAACGTCCATTATGGTCTGCTTGAGTCCAAAATTGATATCCCTGACAGCATTAAGACCAAGTTTAGTGCCACTGTCTTCTATACCTAAATTTATATTATCATCCATCAACTATCTTGTAATGTAGAAAAGTTGATTTTATTTCCTAGATAGCTTGCCTTAGTTTCAGTTTGCCAGGATCCTGCATCACCTGGTACTGCCAATCCCATCGAAGCAGAACTAGCAGACCTTAGTGTTTTCCACCGGTACCTAAAGAAACCAAACTTTAAGCCCATGAACAAGATGGATTAAGAAGTTGGTGAAACGAGTAAGTTGGTTATATACCTATCACGCACCAGTAGCCGTCCATAAACAAATCCACGCTGAACAGACTTGGGGAAATTAACTGATGAAGGGAATTCATACGGCCAGCTCCTAACTTCTTGTGCCATCTAAATCAATTTCCATGGTCAGGGGGATGTATTGTGAAGAGATTTTGAGAAGGGGAGTTATATTACAGTCTGTTATACCT
Source organism: Heliosperma pusillum (assembly GCA_022085475.1). NCBI lineage: Eukaryota > Viridiplantae > Streptophyta > Magnoliopsida > Caryophyllales > Caryophyllaceae > Heliosperma > Heliosperma pusillum. Next base: position 65,124 of record JAIUZE010045385.1, on the reverse strand, counting down.
GATGTTTAGCATCACCCCAGAGAGTCTGAATATCAGTGTCAGCGGAAACTGAATTCAGGTAAACATAGTAGGGTCCAAACACCTTTTTCCATGGCTCGCCTTCTTGAAATTTCATGGTGACATCTGCACCGGCATAGTGAGCACTGTGGAACATCTGTTGGAGAAGAATTCAAGTGTAAATGGCTATATGGAGTAACTACTGTAGTGACTATAGTAAGTACTAGTTGGCATGGAGGTGAATCGGAAGTAACTAACAGCTAATGAGATTGGGCCAACATGGGATGTGAGATCTTGTTTGACAGGTCCAGCAGAACGGAACTCATTGCTGGGTGTTATAACCCAGAAGCCAATCTGTGGTTCGAACGATATCCATCCATGCACTCTATTGTCCTTGTCCTCGCATGAGTACTGATATTTGTCATCCACCTGTGAGAGGGTGCATGAGTACGATTATGCCAGTGCTCGTACTTGGAAGGTCACAGGATTAGAATTAGAAAATAAAACTACCTCTCCTCTGAGATCAGGATCGATGGGATCGGTCAGAAGGACAGCCTCTTTATAAGCAAGAGGTAGACCAGACACCCGATCTTGTGGCATAGGCATCATCCTTTGCCTCTCGTCCGAAATAGCCATGTAGTGAAACCTGGTCGATATTTTCGGAGAACAGACAAATATTATTCTACACAGCTAATATCATTCTATCAAGGTTGTATAATTTTCAATGTAACTAATCATACCTGTCTTGATCAAGCTTATAAACAGTTCTGATTTGGTAGATATTTGATGCAGGATATCCTTCTTCGCGCTCTAACTTTGCATAGGCGTAGAATCCAGAGGATCCCCGAAGCATTATATACCTGATATCCCATCTTATTAGGCGGGCTGTATTTTGAACCAAAACTGAAGGAGTACATAATGGTGCTGCGATGCATTATAGTGATTATACCTACGGTCGACATTAACAGGAAGTCTCCAGTTTGCATCTGATGTATTCCATGCAGTTGAATCCCATTTATTCGTAAAGGAGACTTCCACTTGATCCTCATTTTGAACTATGACATTGAAGACCGATCCTAGTATCCTGCATATATATAATATAGTATCTAACTTCATCCTAGCCCCTTCTGCTCAAATTTTAAAACCGAGAAACATAAAGGAGAACGACCATTTACATACCAGTCAGTCGAACTACTATGACCATCTGCGTCCCAGACTACATCCCAGTACCTGCATGAAGATTAAAGGAAATACTTCGCTTGAGAATAAAGCAGCAGCAATGAAGAAGACATGAAAGCAGTGTCTGTGGATAGTGGATAGTGGATACCCTCTGTTTGATCCCATGTTACGAGTTTCGAGTAAATTGTCAACCCCACCATAACAAACACTAGTAAGATATCCCTCTGGATTTGCAATTGTGAGTTGGAGAATTCCATTGTCTATCACCACCTGAAACTCAGACCATGCACTCTTTTATCATCTTTGATTACTAATTGTCAACAATTTCCCACACGCTAGATCACATGGTATTAAATGGAGGCTGAAAGATCGAAATGTGGCATTTTCTTTGGTAAAGGTTTTGATGATATCGTGTTTAGCAAGATTAGGCTGTTACAGTAGATTTCGAGACCATGACCGAAGCCGAAATTTTAATACTATGAGGTCATGACAAATTACTTGTATTGTTACATTCAAGAGCTGCTTTTGGAAGTTTTTTTTACTGTACTGTTATACAAATTAAGATTTTTAAGGGTAATTTTGATTAAGATGGTCTTAAATTTAAGATAGTCATTGTAACCTTGTTAAAAGTGACATGGAAAAATATGTCTTGAACAACACAAATTCTCTTTGAAGACGGGACATATCCATCTTCAATGAAGACGGATCTGATCCCCTCTCACAAGAAAGCAAGTGGGAGGACAAGGGGAGATCCATTTAATTCTCCACTTGCCCTCCCACTTGTCTCCTTATAAAAAGGGATTCGACTCGTCTTATTTAAAGATGGATATGTCCCGTCGTCAAATTTTATTGGACTTACTTGTTTCTCCCTTACGTCCAAGTTGACCGCTTGTGCACTTTTCCTGCATTCCATCCAAAGATGATCAAATAATACTTTTTAATGTAATAATCAAATACTTGATTACATGATTAGATACAAATTAAGTCAAGTTTTCACATAAATTAAGTTGACAATCCCATGAAGAATGTTTGTAAGCAAATAATGATCACAAGATGGCTCATACTTTGACTACTTAGAAGAGATTTTTATTGAGAATAAATTTATTTTAGATGTTAATTCAACAAGTTCTAGATAGATGCGCTCAATTGGAAGTCAAAACTTTGACTCACAAGAAGACTAATGAACCACACCGCTGACTTCATATTAATACCTCCTATTTAACTATTTGACTATGTTCATTTGAATGCTTCACTACAGCTGCCACTGCTTTTCTACTTGGGTTTTTAGTAAGTTCTTTAAAAATCGCCTAAAAATAATATTGGAGAAATCATATAAGTACTAGAAACTAGCGAGAATGAAAAAAATAAAATAAAAAATATATCCGTTATATGATTACAACGAGACTGTCTCATATGAAATGGAATATAAGGTTTATTTTCTCTCTTATCTAAGAATGTCACGGAAAATTTTAATACCGGTGAGTTTAACATTATAACCTCTAGATTTGGATTTACGTGCTTGTTATAGGCATGTTAGGTAAAATGTTATAACAACCAATAAATGATCATAAAAAATTAAATTGGATATATATATATTAATAAAAATAATCATTAGCTGAGATACAATAAGCTCAGTAAGATTATCATTAAAATGGGTGTTTTTTTAGGTATTATGAAAAGGAGCACTGAATATAAATTATTGTTGACTATAATTGGATGACCAAGAACGCGTAAAAGACTACTAGAAACGCAATATTACAATAAGTTATTGCAAAATGATCATCTCGTACAATAACAGGGCTAAAATGTTGGAGTATTTATCTAATTGTACAATGAGATCTCTGATCTCCTCTAAAAGTACATATAACTCAGATCATATATTTCTCATATTCCATTAAATTTTATTCTTTTAGTATGGATCACTATATAAAGCTATCAATAAAAAACAACTTTTTTTTATATATAAAATAGTCCTCTTATTTATGAGACGCAAGATTCTTATGAAAGGCACAAGTTTGTATAAGAATAAATGAATAATGGAATGTGTATTTAAGTTGGCCTATAATACAAAGGTACGAGCTTTATTATACTTGGTGGGATGACTTCAGGTGTACGCATGCATAAAACATTATTTCTGTATTCCACATTTCCGCTCCACATTCTCTCATTAATTAATTAAACTCGATAATTATTTTGTATTTTTATTATCGAACTTCTTTCGGTAAAAAGGAGGCCACTTACTCTTATGCCAATACATAAAACCACAACAATTCTAAAAAAGGAAGTCGATCCTTCACAAAGTCACAAAATGACAATATTAGCTTCGTTCTACACTCCACCCATTTAACATAAGTTGCTCTCACATGCCATTTATTACATTAATAGACTTAATACTTATTTGTCTTGCTCTTTGTAAGAAGGATTTGACCCGTTTCAAGTTTGCGACGGGTCGCCCCATCACAAGCGTAAAACATTGGACTAACATATGTATTCGTCAACTGTGAATGCGAAATTTGCATGAAAACGCGAAAGCAACGTTGAAGTTGCAAGTTGCAACAGACAGCGTATATGTGTCCCTCATCAAAGGCACTAATTATGCATAAATTCCATGCAAATGCCCTAAAGTCTGACATAATCATGGATCATTCCATTATTCTTTTTCTCATTTTTGGGTAACCATTTCTAGTTTTCTACTACCAAGAGTACCAACAGTCCAACATAAATTTCTTCAGAAAATGGTCATAATAGAGAGTACCTTTGTTTCTTTTTTTCATTTGAGACAACGTAATCCTACTTAATTACTTACCGTGTAATCCTAAATTAACTAAATATTAATTTAACTAAATATGAAGAAATTACGTAAATTTGTACACAATTAATTCGTCAAAATGATTAATTTAGATGATCATTTTTCAGAACTTACAAGTTATTATAACTATCAGCTATGTAAATCAACTTTCGGGCCAGAGCTGATATTATCCCGCTTAGATTGTCTTCTTACTTTAGTCAAGAATAAGTAAAATGTTGTTACATGTCATTGAGTGACGCTATTTCATTTTTCGTTATATAATTGAGATAAAAAAACATATACGGAGTAACATTTTGGGAGGCTAAAGTTACTATGCATGCAACATAGTACAAGTATCATTTATTGAGGTTATCATATTTGTCTAAAATGTCACCATCTTCCAAAGTTATAACCAAGTAAAATTATGCGTATTAGGGATGAAAACAAGCAAAAGAAACAAATAAGAAAACACAAATAATTATTGGTAATATTAGAAAGAGTATGTAAATAGGTCAATAAAGCGGTTTGGCAATTGGCGTGCTTTCACTTTCTTTCCATACAAAGTAGATACCTGGTTCTTCTATTTGGAAAACAAAATGTGTATCCATCATTTAACAATTCGTCTTGCTTCAGACGGACCATTTTGGTCTGAAGCAATAAGACAAGATTTTATAACCATTTTACAGTTAGATGTAACCACTATTGAAAACAAGTTGATATAAGCTGTGGTTACATTTTATCAAAAAGTGGCAACATAATCCCGTCTTATTTTTCAGACGGAATTAGTCCGTCTGAAATAAGAATTTGTGATCATTTAATTACCATATTGTTCATCCCAAAGTTATGCCAACTTACAATGTCACTAACCTAATTTACTGTGCTACATGTTTTTTTTTTATATTAGTGCATTACTCATTTTAAGGGTTCCACAATGCCGGTTTTCCGTAACTTATTGGACATTTTTTTTATTACTCTGTAACACAATATTTACAAATTTACGACTTTGTAACCCAAAATAGTTGTTTTGTTAAATTAAATAGCACAATTTTTTTTTTATATTTTACACAATATCCCCAAAATCATGTTCTAATAGAGTACTCTTGTGAGTATTAAGAAAGACGGTAGAGTGAAAGTGTTATATGAAAGTGTTAAGATCAAGTTAATTGCTCTTTTCTTTTTCCTGGTAAACAGTAAAGTGTTATGTTGACATGTAAACAGTAAATATGAATATACGAGTTATTAGGGTTAAACTATATGTTGTGGATTAATTTTGAGTTGTCTTAAATTCTACTCCCTCCGTCCCGGTCATTTGTTTACCATTTCCATTTTAGGGTGTCTCATTCATTTGTTTACCTTTCTATATTTGGATGGTAACCTATGAGTAATTTGATCACCTAATGGGACTTTTGTCCACATGTCATTCACCAAGCACATCCACAAGAGGTCCCCTACCATTTTCTTAATAATTGTGCCAAAATGAAAGGTAAACAAATGACCGGGACGGAGGGAGTAGTATACTTGTAATTGTAATATTGTAGATTGTCATTTTATGAGTGTGCTACTACTAATAGGATGTGATTTCAGCTTGTGTAATCTGAATGGGACAATGATACTGACACCCGGTATCGGCAATACCTGATATCGCTATCTCATTTTCCATGTGAATACAACATACAAATATACAATAATCATAACATTTCTCTCATCATAACACTGTACGTACCACGACACGATCTCACTCACTCTACTTTACTCTTCTCTCTCTTTCTTTCTCACTTTCTCTCCTCTTCCCGTGAATTTCGCATTCATCCCAAAAACAAAAACTAAAAAAAAATGTATGTAAACTCAATATTGTAAACATACACAATTGCATTACACATTTTATATGTGTTAGTATGTTACCTTGTTCGGTTATTTATCTACGTTTTCCTAATTTGAGTATGTTAGTCATTTGTTTACGTTGTCTTCCTATGATGTGTTCCACTTATATGTTTACTTTTATTTTAAAACTTATAGCAGAAAGTAAAGTAAATAATTGATTGAAACGGAGAGAATATTACGTACTTAATAGCTCACTAGTTTAATTATAGACTATCAAATGACCTTTTTTTCATCATGACAAAAAAATGTAGTAGTACATGCCGTATTATTCCTTTTGCTACCGTGAATAGTTTACGTATGCATTATTTCGTAAGAGGAAAATAAAGTGACGGTAAATTATTGACTGAGACGGAGGGAGTAGTAATAAAATGGAAAAAGGATAACTTACAAGTTAACAGGAGAAGAAGAAGCAAGCAAAGACAAGTGAAGATGCAATGTGATGATAATAATGAGGAAAACATGTCCAATAAATTGGTGAAATTCCAGCTTCATCTTCTTCTCAACTTTGAATTTATACACTTGATGTCATAATATAATACTGGGAAGACTTAAGATTATAGAAACACTAGCAATGTACTAAATAAGAGTATATATAATTAACAAGGATAATTTTAGAAGTTGAGGAAATTAAAAAATCCAAGCTTAATAGCTTAGCTTAGCTTATTTTGTTAAAAGATTGATTAGTGTGAAATGTATGATGATATTGATAGGAGTTGAGAAAAATGAAGAGGGTTGATGGAGAAAAAGAGAGATGAATGTTTGAAAGAGAGGATAACAGGGTATATATGTACATACGTTTTAGACGACAGACTACTTTTCTGTTCCAAACTTGCACTTTCTTCTTATAATGTTGGCAACAATTTTGGGATTTTGGGGGTATATTTCATTATTACTCCTATTTTTTAGACTTTATTGGCCGCAATTCTTTCCATTATTTTATAAATACTACTTTGTTCTTTTTTTTTTTTAAATTAGATTTATCCTCTGGAAGGGTCAACCTATCTCATCCTTTCGAATGAACAAGGTAAGTTGAAGTCATCGACTTTCATACCAGCTCGAAAAAGTTGGACAAGAATGTCCAATATAAGCCAAAAAGTCAGCAACTTTGTTGGTCTCACGAAAACAATGTTTAATTACCATTTCATCGAAAAAATGAAGATCTAAATTCACATCTTTGATGATACCAGAAATCTCCCAAGGAATTTGCCAAGTATTACGAAATAGTACTTTGTTCTTGGAATGGTTGTTAGACCAGCTAGCAAAACCGACTCAGCTCGAACCTTGATTGTCGTGTATTAACCATTATCGACTTGAACCTGAATGACTCAATTGACTAGTTTGCGAGGTTTAAGTCTATCGTTGACCACCATCTCACATTAATATAATATTGTCCGATTAGACAAACCTGCACGCGTCTGTTTTGGACTTCTTCTCCAAAGGCCTCATGCAGATGTAAGTGATGAACATAACACAAGACCAGTCTATTATATTCCTCGTATACAAAAAAGTTTATACCTTAACAACATCATCATCTCATTTATAATATATTGAAAGTTTAGAGGTGAAATACTAGTATTATCGATTAAATAATTTATCTAAAGAGATATATAGTACTCTCTCCGTCTCATTTATTTCTTTGATTTTTATATTTTTTGTGAGGAATATTTTAATTAAAGGCAAATAGATGATTGAAACGGTGGAAGTATTACTGTATTTCCACTAAAATTGTTGATGAAATGAAACAATTGTTTTCACATTAATTGGAAAAGAAACACGAATACAATAAAACGGAGGGGTGCAATGAGCTAAGTAGGGCGGTTAAGGTTGACTATATAGTTTATAAATGATGGTATTCTATACTTTGCGTCATAGTATGTATAAGTAACCACTAATCAATTTGCATTGTTTAATTTAGTATTATCAAGAATGCCTTTTTGTTTTCTACTTTTAAGCACATGGGAGGGGAGATTGGAGATTGGAGAAGGGGGTTGATATAATTAAGTGGTCTCAAAAATCAAAGGGTAAGTAATTTGTTTGGTTAGAGTAGAGAAATGTATGTGCACCTAATAATACCTTCCCTTCTATATGCATCTTTGCCAAATATGTTTGACATCTCTTTATTAACTCAACTTATTTCCAACTTTTTCACCCATGAATAGGTGGTAACCATGGTCTATGGTTGTTTTAATCAACGCCAACTTCTTGAGAAAACTGTATCTTGAGTATTGACCTTTAACATGACTTAAGAATAAGAATAGAGGTGATTAAATGCGGGTTTGGGTTGGAGTCGCGCTAATTTTTTTGACTCTCATACAAGCGGCTTAGCGGGTCAGGCTTTGGTACTTCCTCTTAAGATTTGTCTGGACCCGCTTATTTTGTGAGCCGGATCGGTCTGGCTTAATGGACGTTATTTTTTGGTAGATGTAGAATTAGTAACACAAATCATTGACCAATGAATGACTCTACATAGGCTTGTAAACGGAATTTTTAGTTATTATACATATTATATAGAAAAAAGAATGAATATAAACTAAAAACATCATATATGTGATCGATAAATTGGTGCAATTGTGTATTTGCGAACGATTTTTAATCTACTAAGGGCGGTCTTTTATATGATGACGACTTGGAAATTTAGGGGCCATGTGTTCGATGTTCTTTGAGTTAGAAATTGAAGAAGTTATGTTGACCGTTCTATACGAATTAACTCGCTTGAGTTTATGTAGTCAATATACCTTCCGAGAGGCCAATATCAATTTGACACTTACATGTTCTTTAATACACTGAGATAACATTATTATTGTACTTTATATAATAATACTCCATTACATATAGGAATCTAGGATAGTGGTAGCTCTAAGACCATCTCCAACCATAAATATTTCTCTTCCTCATCCCACTCTCTCTCATCACTTCTTACTCATCCACCTCATTATTCCTCAACTTTTCAATTAACAACCAAATTACTCCTACAACAATGATTTATACTTATTCCTCATCTCACTCTCTTTCATCATTTTATCTTTCTTACTTTAATATACCCCACGCAATTTTTTATATTAAAAACTTCTTAAAGTAATTTACTCGGATTTTCTAGACGGTAATTTTTCAGTAAATTCATTTTTTTTAAGACGGTAATTTTTTCGGTAAATTCATTTTTTGGTGTGACCTAGCCAAATATTTTTTTCGATTATTTTATGTTCTTTATCATTTGTTATCATTTTCTTTTGTTCTTTAGAATCGTTCCTTCTGAAAAGGGATGAGCTAAAGAAGATCGAGACGGAAGTATTTAATTGTATTTAATTTCCAAATGTTATCAAGAATGGTCTCTATTTGTAGAGAAAAATAAAATATAACAAATGGTTTAACTTTTATAATTTTTCAATTTGTTTTTAGCTAATTAAAAAAGTTTATATCTTCCTCACTTAAAAAATGGAATATCTCGTCCACTTAAAATCTTCCCCACTTTTATAATTCTATTAAACAATGATTTATATTCTACTTCATTTGCGCGTTGTCTTCCTCACTTGAAAGCGGAGCAAAGCACTCATCGTCTTAAAGTTTGGTCCACCTGGCAGTTTTAGTGTACGGCTAGTAGTAATGCGTATGTGAAAAGCGGCGTTGGAGATGGTCTAACTCTCAAAGTAATTAACCAAGTGTCCCATAATAAGCAATAGGGACAAAATGTGGTGCACGGATTCAAGTTCACGGGTGTGGTCTTTGCATTAAAAGACGCTCTCACTCTCCAACATCCTTCCCAAATAGGATTATACAAACAATAGTAAACAATACAAGTAATATATAAGTATTGTACAACCTATGGGTGATAATGAGACGAGACAGCTCGCGAGCAGCTCGAGATCGGCTCGGTCAAAGCTCGGCTCGTGCGGGCTCGGCTCGGGCTCGAACTCGGCTCGAGCGCTTAACGAGTCAAGCCGAGCAATCACTGGCCCGGCTCGAAAAGCTCGCGAGCAGCTCGAACTAGTGTAATTTTATAAGATATTGCTCTTATTTTATAAAAATATTTTATCACGGTTATACCTCTGTATTACATATATCAATGTCTCATTTTTTTGTCAAATATTTTTACATATAAACTTTGCGCATTGTTATTGAAAGTATCGGAAGAAGAAAAAAAATCAGAAAATCAACAAATATATAGGCTCGATTTGAGCTCGAGTTTGGCTCGAGCTCGCGTTAAAGCTCGCAAGCTTTTTAACGAGCACATTTTTTTCAAGCTCGGGTAAGCTCGAGATCGGCTCGAGCTCGAGTTTTATTTTTCGAGCACAAGCCGAGCAAGGCCAAGCTCGGGCTCGGCTCGGCTCGTTAGCACCCCTAGTACTACAACCAAGGCATAAATATGTACAGAGAAAAGGAACGAGGGCAAGCTTTGCTTGAGCTTATATGTATTTTTTTTAGCTAATTTAAAGTTCATATTTTTAATGTGTAAATGCATGAGCTCAGATTCTATCTAATAAAGCTTATATTCTTTATAATTAAATTCATATACTTTATTACAAAGCTCAGATTCTACACCGTATAACTGGTACAATTAGTAGTATAGTCCATTAATTGCTCTCAATTTCTCACTATTCACTATATATATGATGCACTTGCTTAGCTAGTCATTTACGGAGTTTTATTTTGGCTTGCCAATTGCGTGAAATGAAGTAAGATCGATTCACTTAGTGCTACACGAAGTACACAAAATAAAAACAAGAAAAATGATGCTACCCAGGATCGAACTGGGGACCTTCTACGTGTAAAGCAGACGTGATAATATGGTATCATAACACGCTTTATAAGGTTATTTATTTGAAAATTGTCAGTGATCTTTGTAAGATTATTTGTTCCACTTATGAAATATATTTGGGCAAGTGTAATTGTAATGCAATAATAAGCCAATAAACATGGGTTTTGCTATATCCGGCCCCTAGTTTTACTCATCCAGCCCCTATGAATTACCCTTGTACCTTTTAATAATAAAAACCTCATTTAATACCCAACACCTCATTTTCTCTCTCTCTCTCTTTTTTTTCCAATTTCAAGTTTTAAAAAGCCGCTTCAAAAATTGCAAAAGATCGTCCTTATTTTACTTTTCTCGGAAAAAAATGCCCTTCTCCCTAAAACATTTTGCTAAATTTAATTTTAATCGGTAAATCGAAAATGAATGACGGTGAACCATTTTACCATATTTTTTTTTAATTCGTACAATAGTGAAAGACATTGATTTCAAAACAATTAAAATGCCGAACAACATTATCGTTTTAGCAATAATTAATATCACCAACGTTACCGGATAACAACCATTTAAATTTTACAAAAAAAATTACGATTAAAAACGGAAAAACTCAAAACGGCCATAACTTTGCGCCCGGATGTCTGTTTTCAATTATTTTTTTTCAAATCGTATATCTCAACGAGACGAAGACAATGGCAAAAAAAAATAAAATTATAATTTTAGTGGCCCATTCGTGTAAGACACACGAACTGGCCAAGGCCAATTCATGTGGTTTACACGAATGGGCCTAGGCCAGGTCGTGTAAGTCACATGAATCGGCCTAGGCCCATTCGTGTAAACCACATGAGTTCGTGTGTTTTACACGAATGGGCCACTAATTTTTTTTTTGCCATTGCGTTCGTCTCGTCGTGATAAGCGATTTGAAAAAAAAATCATCGAAAACGGACACCCGAGCGCAAAGTTATAGCCATTTGAAGTTTTTCTGTTTTAAATGTTATTTTTTTTTGTAAAAATTAAAATGATTGTTTGTTGTTTTATTAATTATCGTTAAATAATATATAAAATTAACGTTTAAACAATGATATTGTTCATTAAAAAGTTAATGTTGTTCGTCAATCCTATTCTTCGAAATTAATCGTAAAATGGGTCACCGTCTCTCATTTTGGATTTACCGATAAAATATAAGCTTAAAAAGATAGTTTACAGAAAAGGGTAAATTTGGAAAAAGAAATAAAATTTTAGGGACGGGATGAGTAAAATGGGGGCGGTCTTTAGCAATTTTGATAAACGTACCATTGACAGTAAGACAGTAACTTGTGACTTATGAGCCCTGATGTTACGAGAATGGGAAGGTCTCAAAAACATGATATATTTTGTTAATGATTTTAAGGATCAAAACTGCAGTCACATTTATTACATGTAACAAATCTAACAATCATACGGTCGATACCACATAAAAAGCTCACTCATTTTATTTAATGTGTAGTGGATAACATAAAAATGGTCTCTTGTCTCTCCTACTTACACACTTGACAAAACACCATACATTCTTCTGAAAATATTCAATCAAGATGGTGCTTTTATGTCAGGACTCAATGAACAAATCAAATGTCAAATAGACTTAGAAGTATAATTAATTGAGACGGAGAAAGTATAATTTTATTCTTAGTAGTTAAAACGTTAATGTTTAAGTGACACAATTGAGATAATCTATGATCCACTGAACGTAAAAAGGGTTTTGCCAGTTGAACATGAATATTAATATGATACGAGTATTTGTTTTTACCGTCATCTACTCATCATCGCCATTAACGGAAAGTCCCTCTTATGAGCAATACAACTTTTGCTTAACTTTGGTGGGTTTGCGTTGAATCAACGGAAAGTCCCTCTTCACGTAGCATTTCGTGAAGCAAATATGCATTGGCAAACTTGTAGACAATAAAAAGGTCTTCTAAAGTCAAAGTCAATCGGAAATAAGACGAATAGAAAAAGATATATGGCTAAAGTAGAGGCTTTACTGTTGCCAAAAAAAGAAGTAAAAAAGGTTAGAATTACTATACAACCCCTTTCTAACATTATTGGTGCGTATCAAAAGATCCATGGGTGTCCCGTGGAGTAGATGATGACAAAACTAACTCAATTTCGAAACCGGAGACAGCATTTGAATTTTAAGGTTATACTCTCCCATTCATTTACATGTTGCAAACAAGGGACAAAAATTAAAAGTTAACACATCAAACTTAACCCGTTGCTGAGCAAAATTTGAAGGACAGAAAAAAGGCACAAATTTGTGTAAGACAACCAATGACTGCCAGTTCATCTGTTGCCTTGAGCTTCCCCGAACAGGATTGATGTGGTCTGTGAACTACGACACCTAAATTCTTGTCAGTTCTCAGCCTCCACCAGGAGATACATTCATAGATCCTGCAGATTTTTACCTATAACTGTACAGGTTGAAATTTACTCCCGTCTCCGAGAAATCGCCATCTAAACTTTGGTCTATCAAAGCTCTTATCAGGCCGTTGAGTATTCCTACCGACTGAATGTCAGGTTTGTGTTAGCCATATGCCATAAAGATCAATAATTCAATACTGATTTGGCCTTGATTTGTTCCAGAGGACCCTCACCAGGTTCCTTTCATCGTCATTTAGTATCATCGTTATCCAGGAAACTCAACAGAAAGCCGCTCACAATCCTCCTTACAACAGGATGCGGTATACAGCGGCACAAACGTCCATCAATGTAAGCCAGTGCCGCTGATAGTATGAATTTCCCAATCCCCCATCTCCATATAGACTTCCTCGAAGGTTCCCCTGTGCTGCTACTTGGCTTCTTCTCTTCACCCCCTCTAGCCCATTTTTCTTTTAGCTTCAGTTTCCCCACAGTAATATTTGTCTGCTTCCTCAGTATTCGAATAGCGAAACTCACAAAGAGATGCTCGCACAGAGTCAGAATAGTAGGCCCAATTCGCCATTCCTGCGTAAAATGAAATTGCCTTGTGTCATTCTATAGCAGTGGCTGAGTGAGGGGGGCTTAACAAGGGCTGTTGCCCCCCTCAAGTATTAACAAAATTTAAATATTTTTATTAATTTTTTGTTATGAAATATTATTTAATGTGGATGTCCATTGGGCCTGTAGTCCGTTATATATGTAATGAGGGTTCCATAAACCCTGAACCTATGTACTATATTTACTCTATTACTCTTATGGGTAATACTCCGTACATAATATGTCTCTCTTTTCCCTCTCAATCACTTTCCATTATTCATAACTTCTAGATTTTAGCCCCTTATAACATCAAATCTGGGTTACGCCAGTGTTTGGGGCTGGTCGGCTGGGGTGACTAATGTGAGCCTGAAAGGCTGAAACGGTGTGGGAGCAGCTAGCGGTTGGGGATGGGGTGGGGCTATCAGAATTTGAGATTAAATTTTACGTATATGGGTGCAGTTCACTTATCAACCCACTTATACCCCATTTGTTTATAGAAATATATTAGTAACGGGAAAAGAACGTCCGTTGCTGATAAAGTGATAAGAGAAATGACTAATGAGTCATGTGATCTAATTGATCACCATCTCTTTACAAGTAGAAAGCTTAAGCTAATGGTTGGCATCTGCCAGCCTCTTTCCATAATATGGTCAGAGCGTTGGCTTTCTGGTCATCTAATATATGGGTACACCTTTTTACTAAATTTAGTTTACGAAGCTTCCTTCTTATTTGTCAGTTTCTCATGATATCAGAGTTGGGCTTTAGATACATAAGCGTTCTTGTTAATACCAGAGGAATGCTTGTGTAACGAGATGAACTTACATTTTCTCCTCTAAGGTGCCTCAAAGGACGTGCCATAGCTGAATACTCTCCCTTCAGCAATGCCTTGCTAACAAGAAAATCCTTTACTCGATCCATTATCTCATCAATAAGAGAACTGTTTGGAGGCATATTCTTAAGAATAACCTGCCCAGCATTGTACATAAATCTCAGACTACTGCAGTTAATTAAACTTTCAGGCTAAATCGATAATGATACACTTAAAAATGGGCCACGGGTCGTGGTGGTGGTGAGAGAGAGAAAAGGAGGGTGCTTCCAATTTATGTCATTCATCATTCAAAATTTGTGCTTTCAAGGTGAAGTATAGAGCATCATATCAAGCAGTCTTGCTTTCGAGACAAAATTTAAGCATCACGCAAGTCACGGGAATTGGTCAACATTTAACATGAATGCAGAGAATTACTCAAGCAACCTGTATCATTATCTTTTAATTATATACTCTCAGAATTTGCTCAGTCCTCCCTTAAAAACTAAAAGTTCCCACTGTTGGTAAGATGTATGCGTACACTCACACACACTAAAGAGAAAGAAGAAGAAGAAACCTGGTCATCGATGACTCTGACTCTCAAATATTCCTGCTTATAAATTGCATCTAACATAGCTTGTAAATATCCTTCAATATATAACTGCAAAACAGGAGGGTTTAAATGGTCAGTCAGAAACGTGCTGGTCCAGAATATGTGACGCTTTTAAGAGAGATAAACAAATACACACCTATGCTTCTCTAAACAGAGATCAGATACTCATACTCTCTCCATAATGAGGTTATGTTCCCATATTTCTTTTTGAGATGTATTGTTACGAGACTTATGAGGTTCCCACTTCTTTTCTATCCATATCGTGCAAGATTCAATAATTCCATGTTAATTAAATATATAGTCTCAACTAGTCCCAAATTTTATTACCTTAAAGCAAGTAAAGTATTTGTATTTTGGTTGTATAGTTATGTATTTAAATTCCTTAAATCACACTCCCTCCCTTTTACGAATAGCTTTCACTTTCGTATTTATACAGGATTAGATATATCAATATTTGTTTTTGTGAAATTTTTCACTTCTTTAGGACAAAAGAACAAAAATATAAGTATCCATATTTCTAACACATTTTCTAAACTCTTTCACGATATCAAATACGAAAGATATTTGTTAAAAGGAGGGTAATTCATTAATCAAAAGCTTTACTTTCAATTTGTCCTGCATGCCCCTTTTATTATACAATGCTCTCTCCTTATACGACGTGCAAACGGAAATGAGAACAACTTGATATTACAAAAGGACTATATAGTATACATATGACATCACAACCGGTACAAAAATCACTTGCAGTCTACAGACACTGTATAAGTCCATGCTTATTGAGATTTACCTCATCAACTCCTGGACTACGATCAAGCTTGATTTTTCTGTCAGGTCCTCCTTCCAAGAATGCTGTTCCCAGAACTGACGGTTCCATGGCTAATTTAAGTACTCCATAATGAAAACCTGTTACCTATCGATATATGGTTCACATGTTATAGTCAGCTGGCTTGAGTTAGTTATATAAACAGAAGAGAACGTAACACGCAGTGGAAGGTTAAAATACCATTCCGTTGAGGCCGCTACTTTCTGCCCCCTTGAGTACCGAGTCTGTGATTTCAGTCACTGCAGCAAAAAGTATGTTGGATCCTGCATTTTTTAACTGCAAAAAGCTTACGATCAGAAGCTGTAGACAGAAAGGGAGTACGAAGTTAAAGAATGGAAACTTACAGTTTTGCCAAGATCACCAAAATACCGTCTTGTCCCTGAGATGCCTTTATTTTCAATGCATTTGCTGATTAACTTAAATGTCCCTGTCTCAGAAGTCAAGAAACGGTTAGTGTTAGAAATGAGGTGTATATCAATAAGTACCAAGTATTAACTCTCAAAGATAGTATGATAATAAGATCACTGAAAGACAGCTGTTCTTTCCTCTAAAACTTGTTGGATCAGTCAGATCCATCATTTACGTACAAATGTTGAAAAAAATTAACCCAATCATGCAAGAGTCAGACTTCACAATACTTAAGGAGGTCACTCCACTCTTCCGAGCAGCATTAAGAACCTAAAAGCAATCACTTTCCAGAATGACCAGTTTTAATTGTGGTACAGTACATATAAGTAAATACACATTTGCGACTTGTCTACTTAGGCATGAACCAGAAAGCACTTGAACCAAACAGACCATCTTGACAGCAGAGTTTAGCTGAGTGGGCCGTCTGCCCTTGGAATATCAGGCCCTCCAAACCTTTCCTTCAAGGGCCTGAGGTCTACACTCTCCAAGAAAAAAATTGTCTTGAATAGACTTTATCATTGCAAGCACAAGTCTAGGTGCCAGAGGGTGATTTCAGTTCATACTTGATTTATTACTCCATACAATCAATGTAATTGTCAGTTTAATTTCACAAAAGAAAACATGCACGATGAAAATCATCATCCAACGACTATACAGCAAGCAAGTAATGGATTCATCAATAGAAATGTGCATCCAATGCCATACAAAAGTGACAAAGAGGGACTAGGTACCTAGGGTGAGACCTCGAACATTAAACAAGCTGCTGGAAGGATCGAAGTAAACATCCAGAGAGGAGGAGGCTAAATCATCAAAAACTGATGCAAAAGCTGGCGGAAGTAATAGGCTTCCCTTCGCAATATAGATAGCCCGCATAGCATACCTAAAGGACAAATTTTTACTTTATATATGCAAATAACATGAAGAGTATCACAGCATAAGGTAGCACCATAATTAGACTTACCATGAATAGTGTCGTCCACATCTCAAAAGCAGCTCCCGAGTTGTTACCAGAGCATGTGTGACTAAGACCCCGTTAAGTTCTACGACGAGATTCTTTATGGGCGGAATCTGTCGCATACAAAAAATTAAGAGAGGCAAACCGATAAAAATTACATACGACCTGTCAATCTTCTAGAGAAAGGTTTAAGTACGACGGTCTTATCTTAAGCATGGTTTCTAATCGCCATAAATCACGATAAGGGCCTGCGGTCGCGGTAACGTGTCACGGATCGTACTTGGCTTGGCTGTCATGGCCAGGTCGAGGTACCGAAGCGACATCTAATTTTAATACCTTTTGTACATATTTTATCGTTTATGGTCCATTTCCTATGATGCTAAGAATGAACAATTCAGAAGAATTAATTTGACCAACATTTTAGTCCTTTCTTAACAATATACCGGTACAAGTTGTAACTATGTCATCTCGGGCCTTTCACGAGTCGTATTGGACCGAGTTGGCCAATGCAGGTTTTTGAAGTGATATTTCAAATTGGAAATTAAAAAGCTCTCCTTACCTTTTGAATTCTCACTACATCGTCACTGTAGGGGCCAGGTTGGTCTTGGCCAAAACATCGCCAGTCACTAATCGAATAACTTAATTAATCACTCCTTTACCTTAATAACACTGTGTAACAAAGACCTCAATGTCTCTTGTCCTGAGCTATAACTTGAGTAAGAATCCTCCGGAAGAAAGCTTGCAATGATCTCAACATAAGGGAAAAAAAAGATACAGAACATATCAGTTCAAATCCACGTAGAAACTATGATTAATACTCATATTAACTCATACAGAAAGGCTATAAACAACAAACCACACCTTAACTGGGTGGACCTCAAAATGGTCAAAGTAGTACTGTTGACTCTGGGTATTTGTACTAAGAGATGTTCTCCAAAATGAAACGATTTTCATCAAGGTCTCCTCATCAAGGTTTAGATCAATTGGCTACACGGAAGCAAAGTGGTCAAAACTATGACAACTGTATTGATGAAGAAATAACATCGAATAACAAAGGTTGATAAGAAAGGTGTGTTCATGTAGCTAGCAAGTATGCCTTCCTTACCTGCAGAACAATTGATGAATATTTCACTTCTCGAACTGTAGAGCTAGTCGAATATAAGACGAAGACAACAAACAATATGGAGTCATCTGCATCATATACGGAAGTAAAATGTCTCCTCAGCATAGCTGCATATGGAGCGCCAGCCCATTTTTCGTCCACATTCATTGACTGTCATCACATAAAATATAAATGAGTGAATAAATATAAACACACCAACGAAAAGAGCACAGCTTATACTGAGTCCGAGAGATGCCAAACTTAGCAAGGTAGTGCGGGACGTAGAACAAAAAGGAGAAAGAATCAGTTTACCTGAACCCTAAACTGGTTGTACTTCCGTTCATCAAGGATGATAGAATCAAGACTGATATTCACTAATCTTCCAATAATAATTGGCGTGTAAGTTGACAGATCGCTGGAGTCTGCATCCCCGGCTACATCCTAAAAAAAATTACAAGGAACGCTACAGGTTACTATATTTCAAATAAAGAGCCTTATATAAGAAAGATAACTAGAGACAAGAACACAAGCTGAAATTACCGATGTTCAAAGAAGATACTAACAACACAAATAATACAATCACCTGATACATACACAACCCAATTTCATTCCAAGTAAAGCATTTATATGGAACAGGTGATCATGATATTCCAAAGCTACTCAGTACTCACAAATGACAGAATGTATCCTGTGTATCTCATGAATTCTGCTCTAGAGTTGCTCGAGGTAACACATTAAAATGTCTAGGAGTCCACTACAAGTAATATATCAGTGCTACAGAGTAAGCACGCAAACCAACAATTTCAGTTGTAGGTGCAATGTTACTCATAATGGTCATAACTCACAATCAGTAGCTACATTAGTGATAAAAAAAATTGTACAGACTTCACTCACCCGCTTGAAACGCTCAAGTAAACGGATGGCAAAATAAGAAACTCTCAGCTGAACCATCTTGCTTGAATGGAAGTTCTTGTCTCCTACATGACTACCAGGCCAATGACAAATGCGCAATACACGAGTAAGGCCATCGGTATGGACTTCATACCCCAAGTTTTCCACGTTGATACCATTCATCGGAACATTCGTTCCTCTGTAGACGTGGCTATATGATGGTAGCATAGAAGCTTGCTCCCTGTGTTGCCGGCTCCGAAGAAAAGGTTTCCAAGGCCGTAACTTATCCAAGCTGATTTCACGTAGCATCTCAACACCTCGAAAGTAGAGATGGGTAAGAAATGTCAAAATGGTTGACTACGATGATATCAACAACAACAACAAACATTACCCCCGTGCCTCGACGGCTCCCGCATATTGCATGGTAAGGGGGACTCGGATGTACGCAGCCTTACCCTTGTGTTAGCAACATAAGGAGACTGCTTCCGAATGACCCAATATGAAAATTGGGTCGAGAATAGCATCGAAGGACTGGTAATTCACAAGGGAAGAAGCGTAGCCACTTTAGTGATCTATTTTGCTTTATTCCATCATTATCCAGAACCCAAGAGTAATGAGTCTTTGACCACAATGATATCAACTACACGTAATTTCAAGGATTTGGAAATTACCATTAATTTTAACCACCAGTTTACGTGGCCGGGTCAAGTCCTCCCAGACGTAATAGACACTGCCTCTTGATGCGAGAGTCTCTGGCTCAAATGTATCCTGGAAAATTCAAGTAGTCAGATTCGAACACAGCATCATGAATGTTTCAAAAAATAATTGTAGTTGTAGGCGAGAGAAAACCTTTTGGTAGTAAGTGATAGAAGCATCACACAAATGATTTTCGATTCGGTAAGGCAAGGCGATATCAGGTGGTTTATAAAAATTCAAAACAAATGTAGAAGCCTCCTCAACCACATGAACAACTCCATATTCCCAGGTCGTATCATCTTCTCTTGTTGAATGAGCTGACTGATGCTCAGAAGACTCAACACTTCTTTTGAATTTTACGAAAAAACGTCCAAGTGAAGCAACACAAACTGGACCTGACCACCTCAACATACTCTCATTTGGTCTAAATTGCACAAACATTGAGATATCATCATCCGAAACCTTGTGCTTTCGCAGTAGTTTGTCAAAAACAGTGATATCCCGTTTATCACTAGATCCAACCCTGAGAGATAATGTTTTTTTCTGTTTACTGCTGATGTTTAGTGTCTCCTCCAAGTCATCCTTCCCGAAAAGAAAATTAAATGAGTTATATATAAGATCTAGAGACAGATAAAGAAGAAAACCAGCAGATGGACCATAAGCAGACCTCTAAGAAACATTGTCGGACAAAAATCCGTTCAGCTGATTCATTTGATACTATGTATCGTGGCACCAAAGAAACCACTTGTGCAGGCACATTAAATTGATTCGTTAATTGCCCCAAAGATATCCCCAACTTGATCGATTGTATAAGTCCAGATCCTTGTGATTTAGTAAAACTCATCTCTGACCGTCCTGACAGTGCATCTAAGTCCAAGGTTGATTCAGAGGATTCTTCATCAAATAATGTCATGGACACCTTACTTGATCTGCCAAAAAGAATACATGGCAGAGCTCATTTTTCGTTCCGTTAATTTCCTACTTTTTCCCATCTTGAGTTCATTAAAAAGCTGTGACTGGTAAAGGGCAACGTCATTCTACAAACTAAATTAACACGACTTTGGAGGAGAAAACAAAAACAGAGAGACATCTTACTTCATGTACCATGATCTGATGGACTTTGGAGGCAAAAAGGACCCAAGATGTGGAGGGATCGTGGTGGAATGCCTATCAGTCTGATCCCTGCATTATATCACCATGTAATGAAGTTTCAAGCCAACCACTGTTGACAAAAGTTTCTTGTTGCCAGCAAATCACTTACCGTGGGAAAGAATTCAGCTTAGTTGCAGAGCATAAAAGAGGACATTCATAGTCATTTCTTAATGAGTATCGTGTAAAAACAATGGCCTGCAACAAAACATTCTTTAGCACCATAAACAATTATCAACATTCTTATATGGATTACTCATCCTTAAAAACTCCATCACCAAATCATAGCCACACTACATAAATAACGAGAATGCTGCAAATGTGTATTGGAGCACTATTACCTCTAGCATACCCTTCTCACTACGAGCTAATCTTAAGCAAACAAAATATTGCCCTCTGCAAAAATCCAGATCAATATCTAGAAATTGGATCCCATCTTTCTTTTTATTCAACTTTTTGAGCCATTGCCCACAATTCACGGGCTTGCAGCTAGATCCAAACATGGTTAACGTAATGGTGAAAAATATAACAGCAGGATTTGCATACAAATTAGTGGTCAATCCAAATGGAATTGTTGCCTGATTAATGTTCAGTAAGCCATCGGCTGATGAGTTTTCTGTATCAAAGAACGACGTCATTAGAGAACAACCTCAAATATACTAAACATCCACTAGTAGTTTACCATACCTGCTTCAGAAAGAAGTACGTTGATATCTGATTCCAGAAGATTGGATACTCGCACAGTTGGAAGGAGGATAATTTCCTTCTGCTCTTGGAATGCAATTGGTGAAATCTTACTTTTAAGATTGTCATTTGGTTGCATAATTGGCACATCTCTTACAATTCTCTTAACCAAAAAGTGCATATTGGCCACATGGGCATTTCCAGAAATTACTGAACAACCAGTTGTACTGAAGTTATATTTCCTCGTGTCTACAGATAAAGCTTTTCGAAATTGGTGGCTAAATTTGTCAATGACACCAGACAAGCGAACAGCCTTTCCACCTTCAAGATTGTCTGACCAGTCTACTGAAGTAGAGTTAGAAGAATGTTCTGTCAACTCTTTTATCTCAGGTCTAAACGAGAAGACAAAGTTACCTGCATCTCATCAACAGACAGATGAGCTGTTTCAGAATATTTCCAACAGCGTAACTTTTTTATGAGAGCATCATGAACAAACGTTAAGTGGACTCATCTGGGATGCAAATTTAAAGTATGTCAAACATAACTTCAAACACGTTCAAGCGTCATATTACTCATATATTTACAGGTATCAAGTTGCACAGAGAATGTATTAAGTTGCAGAGAAGATAAGCTGGAAAACTACAGGATAATGAAACTTAGAGAAATTGGTGGAACTTGGAAGTTAGCATTTTATCTTTGTTCTTGAATAACGGCGGAATTCCCAACGCACCAGGTAAACTCCAATGCAAGCCATGCACACCAAGTTAGCCACTCTTTTTATAAGGTTCACAACTCACTGAATCAAGACGGATAATCTCAGGTCAAGTTGCTCCCACAACCAGAGACACACAATTTATACATCCATGTCCAGGAAAGTGAGCCAGCCCAGGAGGCCAAAATTGGGGGGAAAAAGTTAGCACAATTCGTACGTCAACTCCCCGGGTTCCCATCATCACTTCAACCAGAGGAACAAAGGAAAACTTATTCAAGTATAAAAGAAACTTGCAAATAATCGACCTCGGGGCCTCATGTTTACATTATAGCGCTTCAATCATGGTGCAAGGCCCAAGAGTCAATAAGTAACATTTCAGCTTTGTACAGGAGAGATGTACTATAGAGCTATGAACAAAATCAGTCCAAATGGACACACACAGTATAGCATTCTAGAAAGACTTCAACAACAATCACAATTACATCTTGCCATACATCCAAGAAGTGATGAGCAGTATGCACTACGTAAGACAAATTAGAAATAAATAAACAAAAGAAAGAAATTGCAACCACCAGTTAATAGCTTGATAATATCGAAAGAAAAAAAACATTTACAACATTTGGAGGTAAGATAGAACTAAAAGGGAGTACATAGCAAAGCATACCAACGCCTAACGACCGCAGTGCTTTCTTTGGCCCACCAGCCAAACTTACTGCATCAAATGCCGCTACACAGTCATCAACAGTGTCCCCTTCTTTGAGCAGTACAGATGCAGATTCAACTTCTGGTGAACCAGCTCTTTGAATACGCAGTACCACAGAAAGACCAGTTTGGTTATGAATTCTTAACAAAGGGGAGACTGTAAGTGACAATCCTTCCTGTATATGAAATACGAATTATTACGGGTAGACACATCTATACCTACAGCATATAGTATAAAAAATTCTAGCTACATACTCGTACCTCAACATTCTTTGAAATGTCAAAAACAATTAATGGCCCTGGATGTGTTTGTGTATCTGTCAAGCCAAATGATAGTCAACTTTAAGAAACCATACAAGTTCAACTGTTGCAGATTTGAAGTTCTGAACATCTACATTGAAGCATCAAGATCTTACGAGCTACTCAAGCTCTACTACTGGATTACTAATATTAGAGTGTGGAACTGCCTGTTAAAATCACGCATGGAGATACAACCGTTTCAGAGGTCATAAACCACAGTCCACAGTCATCTAACCTTTATGAAAGCAGATGGTCTAACGGGAATGGATTAAACACATCAACATATGTATAAATTGTAGGGGATATTTGTCAGAGAGTAATGCTAAACAGGATGCTAAAAATATAAGAGCTGATCAAATTGTGTAGCAATAAAATTATAGAAAGAAAGGGCGTGCTTCAAGTTTCCGCCAAAATAACGTCTAACCCAATCAAAGGAAATGGCAAAATGAATTGAACTGTAGGAGTACGAACCACATGCTGTAAACTAAATACATGTTCCATTCAGATCATCAAGAAGAGCTTGACTATTAGAAACTGAGCAGCTCTTCAGAATTATAAGTTGTTCACTTTACAGCTGAATCATGAAAATATGTAAAAATTTCAAAGGGCATGTGACTTTAAAAGTGCATTATCTCCAGTTATAGTTCCCCTCACATCAGTTGACTAAGGAACATGAAAGAGTAGCTAACAACCCTAACACATGGTACGAACTATCTTACTCCAACCGTGAGGTTGAGGATTCGATTCTTACCCGTGACATAGTGCGTTCACTTGAACCAAAAAAAACAAAAAGAAAACAAATTGAAAACTTACCTTGTAGCGACTTAATACGGGTTCTCCAAGCAAAAACTTGAGTTTTTACAAGAGGTACACGAATTAAAGAGGTTGAAGACGTTCCAGGAATTTCAAGACAAACCATCGCGCAGGATGCCTCCAGAGGCTGATCCACAAGGTGCCTAGAATGAAGATCATTTAAGAACTATGGTAATACTAAGGCATTCACGTCTTGTGGGTGCAGTAGCATATATAATTGTCTTATTAATTTATAAACACTAAGTACAGTAAAATGACCAGTTTTCCAATTTCAACAACCAAGTTTTGTGGCACAGCTTATATTGGCCATCTTGTCGTATTGTTCACAATAGGGCTCCAGAACAGAAACCTCTTACAGTCTTCTTACAAATTGCCAGAGGACAACGACTCTCGGAAGAACAAAAAGCGGCAGATTTGAGTAAGGCTTCTACGAGAATAACCTTTTTTTTTTGGTAGAGCTACTTTCTCCATAATTTTTAAGATGACCACATGCTTACATATTACAACCCAATATACCATAACAGCAACATCCCATGAGAGCTCCCGCAAATTGCAAGGTAAGGCGGGACGGATGTACACAGCCTTACCCCAATGTCGGCAAAACAAAGAGGGTGTTTCCGAATGAGCCAAGATGAATTGCGTCAAAGGAACCACTTTGGTGAGCCATTTTGCTTTATTTCATCATAATCTAGAACCAAAGAGTAATGAGTCTTTGGCTCATTCATGTTTTATTTTAATAATGGGACAACAAACTAACATATTCACTCATGATCACAAAATTAATTCC
Source organism: Heliosperma pusillum (assembly GCA_022085475.1). Lineage (NCBI taxonomy): Eukaryota > Viridiplantae > Streptophyta > Magnoliopsida > Caryophyllales > Caryophyllaceae > Heliosperma > Heliosperma pusillum. The sequence goes on along the minus strand of JAIUZE010045385.1, from coordinate 40,110 downwards.
AAATTAAGCATTCATTCCACATATAAAATGGAGTCTCGCAGCTCTTCCTTTCTTCAGAAGAAGTTTCACTAGAAAAAAAATAACCCCCTCCATCCCATGAGAAGTTATCTATTGCTTTTGGACCAAAGAGCAAGGACAAGTCAGATAAAGAAAATAGAAAAAAAAAACTATTATTAAAGTTTATTTCCGACTGGTAATGTAGTATCAGAAATGAAAGAGTAAAGCAGGGGTAAGAGTCACTGTGCAATGAGTAAGTTAGCAAATATAGATGTAAATCGATAACTTCTCACTGAGGCAGAGCAAGTACAAATTATCTAAGTGTCTAGTACTAAGCACAAAGTTGAAAATGAAGACACCTCAAGAAAAAGGAGAAACCTTAGGGAAAAATAAGCTGACAGATTCCTTCCCACTCTAGCAGGTTGCGAATTGTCAAAATGGCAAAGAAGGTCGACGTCCAATTGATTTACCACCTGCAAACCATTTCAATTGATGAAAACAAACCCACAAGCACCCATAATGTACTTGCCATTCTTTGCAGTGGCATTAAATGTTCGATGACCTTGCAGCAATTGGCCAGAATGGAAGAACTTTTCACGGTGAAAGGTCCAGCCATATCCAGTTTCCCAATTAGATACAGTAGCACGTCCAATGAAAGCTCTGTCAATGATAAATCCAGCTACAAAAGGCAAGAAAATTTAGCACAAGAAATGAGAGACATACACCTCGAAAAGAACCACAGATACATCGCTCATTTGCCGCTCAAGTGATAAATTGTCTGATTCTTTCTAACCTCCTGCATTCTGACATAAAGGCGAGAGTGCATCCCATGACTAGAGTTTTCTTCAACGGTAGAATGAGTTGTTGATCGCCAATACATACAGATTTCAACGGGCTGAGCAAGTTCTCTCCTGCATATTGGCAGACAAACAGTGATGTAAGCACAAATAACATAAGCTGATTGTCGTGTTTAAGACAAGTTTTTTTTATTAAACACTTGCCAAATAAAATTGTATGCGTCGAAGTAATAAAGCATAGTTGTGAAGGTGCTTATCACTCTAGTTTTCTTTGGAAGGACTTGAACAGTGAGCTCAGTATCATCAATGGTTACTTGAAGAAGAGGGATTTTGTCCCTGGCATCTGACAGTTCATGGACAACAGTCAAGGATACCTTCTCAACTGTCAAACTTATACAAGGGACTATATGTCCTTGGTTTGATATACTTTGAGTTTCCATGGGCACAGGACTTTCAGATGGCAATATATCATGAGTCAAAGAAAGGCCAGGGAAAATCTTGAACTTGAAAAGATTTCCAGGCTTTTTAACAAACTCAAAAGCGCCATGAATGAAAGCAGCAGCACAATCACTCTTCTTATTGACGAGATAGAAGGTATTTCTCGTCAAGTAACTTAAAGGGCGCAGGTCAGTATCATCCTGATAACCCTCGGGCTTATGAGAAGTGATTTTCCAAAGCGCACATGCACTATCATTGCTGCTGGAGATGTCAATAAAACTCGAATGTGGAATAATTCAGACGCAATGGTTCCCCAGAAGCAGTCTTAGCAGACAGAGACTCCAACGAGAACCAAGGTGTTGAGAACATCCATCTCTTCTGTTTCTGCCACTTCACCTGATTATGCAGAAGGACAAGAGGGTCAAAGAAAAAAAGAAAGAAAAATGTTTAAAACACAAAAAATGCCAAGTCATCATTTTATCAAAAATAAAATATATAAAATCATTTTGTTCAGCACTAACCCCAGTTTGTATAACAGGACAACAGGTCTTAACTCTTAACCTAAAAGCATATGAACGGATCTAACTTAAACTTGGAAACAAACTGGGGCGTGAAACCTTTGAACTCATACAAGTTGACAACAACAATACCCCACTGCCTAGCAAAAGCAAAGGAAAAAAAAAACATTACTCTTATAGTCATATCTTTGTAATTATTACAGAAGAGAGAAAATATACTAAACTTTTAACGGTATCAAATCAATTACCCTGTTTCTTCTAATATGCATCTGAAACTCCAGACGAGAAGGCATGATTGACATTGAATCCATATAGACCAACGATGGAACAATAGAAATTCCATCAGGTTGACTTTTTCAGATATGTATTTCTGTCGTATACACGTATGGTGATGCTCCACCGTCCACCCAGTTTTTTTACCAATGCATTTGTGTAATATCTTTCCAGCTGTGTGTGTTATCTTCAAGAAAATGACACCTAAGGTGACAATTTTACTGGAGCAAATTTGGCAGTCTTTAATTAATAGTCCCCAATATACTGTTATTGCTATAACATACACTGGTGATTCAGCTTCAGTAGAAGCAAGAACATCTTATCTCTATGATGTTGTTCCTCAATATAGACTACTTGCCACTTGGGATGCACAAAGTTGATAAAAACGGAAGTTCCCAGAGGCAACTAACATTAGCTTGATCTTAACTTCTGAGGCTGCTGCTCGAAGGCAGAACTGAAATGAAGAATAAATCTAACTCTCATTGTAGCGAAAGAATAAACCATTTTGTTTTGAAGTAAGATAGGCACTGCTCAAAGCAGTAACTTCATTTTCCATTGGTTATGTTGCCATTTTTTACCCTGCTAATGACTGGACTAAATTTTTTGAATTTGGCTAAGTGGTTCTAGAATCTAGAGTTTGCTTGGAAAATTTTGCATGGTTAACACTATGTTTAAGATGCCTACTGTTATATTCAAAATATATTTGGCTATATAGTACTTCTAGAAAATAATACCAGGGCAAGGCTGCAGTACATGGCTCTGGGAAACTCCTCGCCAAATCATTGTCAGAACACCATTCTTACACAGAAAGGAATATCTAATGTGTGGACTAAATTGCTAAAAATTATCCCATAAGAGCTAAGACAGTTGATCAATTTAGGCTAGAAAGTACCTTTACAAGAAACATTGTCACTCAACCATGGGAATCGTACTTCGCAAATCTTATAAACATTCAAAATCTAATTTCAAAGCATTGATATACATACCCTGAAAAGAGCCCGCCTACCAACAGCAGAATAGTGAACTGCACTAGCCACCCGATACTTGTTTTCTACATTTTCAACAGATACATACATGTGCTGATGGACATCCTGAATGGCTACAATAGCTCCTATGATAACATGAAAATTGTTAAGCATAAATCATGGTAATATAAGCAGAAGACATGTTCAGACTTCAGAGTAAAACAATGGTCTGCCTTCATTACCCTCTGGGAGCGCTGTTTCCAAATCATTTTCAAATATCTGGTCAGCTGATGACCAAGTTTTCTCAAGCACATTAGTAGCATCATCCTTCCCAGAAACCTCAGACAAGGATTCAATAACAGCCATAAGAATCTGCACAGTAAACCATCCTGGTATTTATTGTAGGAAAAGTGAAAATTTTAACCAAAAAACAAAAGAACCCAAGATATTGACTAAATTATGTAATTACAACATTCAAGATCACCAGAAGGGGGAAAAAAGAAAAACAAACAAAGGCATGAACCTCACCTTTATCTCAGATAGCGAGATTGTCAAATTTAAACCAGAAATGGAACCGCGGCCAACCCATCCCTGGGTCAGACAACTTTGATTATCCTCAAAACCTAAAAAAAGCTTCTCCGCTGAAATAGAAGAAGCCAATCGCTCCAAGATGGAGTTTTTGCTTGTTTGGACAATTGGAGGTGAAGAATCAGTAGCAGAAGAGCCATCCATAGAAAGAGGAAGCTTTGAGGAACTAGCATCTTTAGACAAGGCGAGCACCTTTTCTTTGAACGTAATTGTTCCAGAAGAGTAATCCTGATTGGACAATAATGGCTCAGAACTTGATCCTACAGAAGAAAAATGTGGCATCTGATTGTTTCTTTCTCTTCCTCTTACACCATCGTAAAGGTTCTGAGAAAGAATCTCTAGATGGGAAAGATTAAATAAAAACTTCTGCTTCCTGTCCTTCTGCCACAACTTTGAGATGAAAGTAACCCTCCCTATGACTTGCCTGAGCAAACCTGCGAAAAATCAAAATCAGAATATTTTGGCTTAGTTTGTGCAAGATAATCTTTTAGCTGTCATAAGAGGAAAAAATTAAAATAATATTCAGCCAGGGGATAAAAAAGATGTAATAAATAACAAAAAATATAAAAGAACATAAAACTACCAGAGTCGTCCTGTGATAGAAGTGCAAGTGAAAAGTGACACAGATCTATCCTACAAGCTTCCAAGATTTCCCATTTGACAGTATAAGCTGGTGAAAATTTTGCTTGTGCCGGCTCTTCAGAATGTTTTATACCAAGCGACTCATTAACAGAAGGTTCAGCCATCCTCCTGCTCTTTCTATGCGAACGTCCCATATAAAACAAAGCCTTGATAAAATCAAGGTACAATCTGAGACAGTGTGAAAATCTTACCAGAACCAACACATCAATTACAATTAGACCACCCTGGCAAAAAGTATAAAAAGTGTCATGGCCTAGATTCAAAATTTAAACATCAAACAAACTGCATATAATCAAACAAGCTGATGAATAGTAGATAGATGCATGAAAAGTATAAAAAGTGTCCTGGCCTAGATTCAAAGTTTTTTTTTAACGGAAGTGGTTTTCAAGAAGAAAGAGGAAAACTAATGGCTCTAAGTTTTAAATAGACAAACTGATGGAAGCTAGAGGCAGTTAGCAGGCAGGTCACTTTTGATTCACCTTTTGAATTCATCTGAAACGCCTAAGTTGGTTCATATAACACGGCTATGAGTTATACATTGGAGAAAAAAGGCAATACCTTGAGGTACTCTAGATATTTTTCACATCTAACGGGTTTTAAATTAAACTTGAAATGCATTTCATTTTTTGAATAAAAAGCATACTAAATGATGAGAATTTCATATCATTTTAACTTAAAAGTTTCGAACCTGGATCTCCATAAGAAAACTCTGAAACTCTCCTCCAACTGAAACAGATAATTGGAGATTATCTACCACATTTGCATCGAGAACATCATTTTTAACTGAGACTGATCCCACAAAAATAACGCCAATAGTGATATTTAGTATCAGCCAATAACTTAGTGCCACATCTGATACATCAGACTCAACACCACCATCTAAACTGTGATCAAAATTTGGCATTCGACTATGGGGAATCAGAGGACGACCAGCGTCCAAATCTTTAAGATTTCTATTAGATGTTGCGCTATAAGCTTCTTTCATTGATTTTGAGCCGTTTGCGCAATCCAGCAACAAAAGAAATGAACAGCTAGAAAGAGAGGCTTCATACAAACAATCAACAGAATGTAAAATCGCATCCTTGGTTCCAGATTTATCAGCATTCCCGGTTTGATTGTTGTTTTTAAATAAAGCAGCACGAAATCCACCAACATTAGCATCTATCTCTATCCTTGCTTCCCCAACAGAAATATTTAAGCCTGATCTCTGAACAGAAAGCCAGATTCCAGTAGAAGATGGTTCCGCTAATTCCCGCATCTGAAAATTAGAATTATCTAAAAGCAGAGGAAAAAAACTTTTGTCTGTGACATTCCTGGAGTTATGAAGGATAATATCAAAAGGAACAAGTTCAACGCTCGCTCTAATAGAGAAGAGTTCACTTTCTAAGGTTAAAGTTTCCCCTTCACTACTTCCACTGTGTATCTCCTCATCCACAAATACAGGCTGCAATATTTGATTCTCCAACATAGCATGATTATTTTGATCATCTTCGAAAGTAGAGGAGGAAGAAGCCGGAACTAATGATGCGGTAAACAAGCTTTCCACCACCTACCAGAAAATTAGACAATCTATCAAGATTAGATTAGAATGAAGTGAGAACCTTAACTTGGTGAGACCGTGAGAACCCCTCTTTACCATTAGATTAGAATAAATTTGATGGCCAATATTAGATTTGAGACTAAGTAACCTGATTCACACCCTGACCTCCCTCCACTCAAACCCTAAACTCTCATTCGCCAACCAAACCACATGCCACCACTCTTCTAGCCATCTGACCAGCGCACCAGCTCGTTAAGTACATCTGATCCCCCTGTCTCGCCGATGCACCCTATTTTCTGGCCACGTCATCGCAGGGAATAGAAAGAGAGAGATACAAAAGTAGGGCCCGGTTGTGGCTAAGGCACGAGGGATGGGAGGAAGGATGAGGGAGGTCAAAGGTATGGTAGACAGTGGTGAGGAGGCAAAGAGAGGTATGCAGGAGGAGACAGAGGATGACCCCAGCATAGGAAAGCTTGGTGTATAAGTGAAGGAAAAGAGGAGAAAGAGAGAAACGAGTGAGGGATGTTGGAACTACAAACCATGCAACCTCACATTGGACTGACTGCGGATGAGGAGGAGGAGGAACACGCTGGCATGTGACAGCCGGTCTGTTGTCCGAGATAGCCGAACTGCCGGCCGGCTGGAAGTGGATAGCTTATGGTGGGAGAGGGGTGAGAAAAGAGGGGATGGAGGAAAGTTAGGGGTTTTAAGATATAATTTAGCCATTGATTTGGTTCCAAACTAAGTGCAAGTGGAAGTCTCACACATCTCACTGCGTTTGAGGTTCCCACCAAATCCTGAATATCAAGAAGTTTTATATGCTTCCCCTCGAAAATTATTGAAGCGCAATTACACAATTTTTTTACTATAATATAGCCAAGCTAGTATGGATGATGGAATAGGGTGATTAGTCTATACCTGAGAAATCACAGACAACTCATCCATATAGAATAAACCGGTAGCTCCAGACATGACACCATGAAAGGACAGGGAGGATGCAACAAGAGATCTACCAAATGAGTAGACATAATCCCTGAAATATACATGGCAAACATCTGCGTAAAGCAAAATGCACATACGAAGTTAATATAAAACATCTCAAAAGGTGGGGAAGATATCAGAAAACTGAACTTTCCTATGGACCTCCTGCAGCTTAAACCCAAAAGTAATAAAACATCCAAACCAAGGCATAACGGCACGGTGATTTTTGAAATCACTATGTCAATGGACTCACATAAAATATAGACAAGACACTGATGTGTGTCCAAGTGTCGGATTCGGCTATTTTATGGAAATATATTCATATATTGGTCTAAAATGAAATGTCCGAGTGTCCTACCCGCGTTCGAGTGTCGAGTGTCCGGCACGGGTACACAAGGTAATATTGAAGAGTTCGAGCAACATAATAGACATCTAGCAAAAGCAAACAAATAATTACATTAAACTACCAAAATATACCATCCTTAGTCGAGTGTCAACATAGCATTAACACATAAATGACATTCATTATCCATGATGTCATTGGAATGAACTTCCTCAACTGGCATTGACCGATATTATAGCACATGAATATCCACAAGTATATATTCCAGATATTATGTTTTCACACTCTCTTTCATATGGGAGAATTAATAAAACAGCTACCTCTGAGTTCCATTGCCCAAACTAGTGACATCACATGCTCCTAAAATAAACAGCTATACTAAAGAGCACAGGCGGAGCCGGGATTTAAATACTTGTAGGGCTATATTTTAAAAATTATAAAATATGGTTAATTTTATTTCAATATCTATAGTAATGTAGTTGTATTTGTAAGTAGGGCGCAAAATGATACTATAACGAGGAGTCTAAAATATGTTTCTAAAAATGTAGGGTACTTTTGACTTGCAAAAATATTATATTTCATACTATATTATTTGTTAATCTATGTTGTCAAATTTGAAATTGCCACGTGTATTAAATATGGATGTGTTTGAAAGTACTGAAAAACCATCCATTAGAATCATTAAAAGTCTAAAACATAACTAATTTTTTACTTACAAAAATACTGTATCTTTTATGTACGCTTAATGCGCCTATTAAAAAATTCCAAAAAAGATAGGTAAGAGACTTGAACCCGGATATCCAAAACATACTACTCTTAATTACTAAGCAACAACCAACTTTACTCGCTTGTTACTATGCTTATGAGAGATTAAAAATAAATAAATAATTAATCACAAAACTATGTAGGTCTATAGCCCAGGGAGCTAACCCCTCCCTCCGTCCCTGCTAAAGGGAACGAGTGCTTTAAAATATAGGTATAAACAGAAAGAATAGCAAAGACAAAGGTCCTCAACCTGATTGATGGAAAGTTGGCTGTGATAGGCTTCAATAATAGAACTTGCATCTGATCATCTTCCAACGAATTCTCCAAGTATGCACTTAAACCACCTAGTCTTAAATAATACAAGTGTGAAATCCGGCCTCTTGAAACATATTCTACATTGCCTGATACATGAAACCCACCCATCATGGTGTCCTGCATCTTAGATAATTCGGATTCAAAATCATCTGATGGTGTCTGATGTTCCCCTGGTGCAATTGTAGACATTGCAGTTGGCTTAACAGCAATATAAGTGTTGTATACATCAATTTTAAAGTTGACCACATCAGGAACACGCAAAGCATCACTCTCTGAAGGGCTACCTGCAAAACCCTCTTTTATAAGAGATATTTGGACCCGAGGACCAGCGACAACACCATTCACTTCAATGTGTTTATCAGGAAGCAAATTGAACAATTTCACTATCAATCCCTCAATAGGGGGGGTCAAGGTATCAGGGCTATTGATTCTCTGTAAATTTATTTTCTGTGTGACCTGGACGTTTCTTGAAGAATCCAGTGAACTATTTACCTGGTATTGAGCGTACTGCACCTGCTCTATGAATGCGGCAATTGATACTACTGCTGAATAATCTAACGTAAAGTTAAGCTTTCCTACCATAAAATTGCATTTCAAAACCCCAGGATGAGAGCCTTTAATGCCTTGATAAGACAAGGAAGTGTGGATGCTACAAATTGCCCACGGATTTCCTTTATTATCTCTCTTGCTTCCTTGAAATCTTGACTTCATCCGATTCCAAGAAAGTCCAATCTCTCCTGACAATTCTTTCAAGTCAGGAGTGGCTCCAAGTCCAATGTCTCCTATCTCTGAATGGCAACCAATCAGAGCAGGTTCCCCCCAAGCGATTGCTTTTGAGCCAGCCTGATTCTCTATAATGTTCTGTCTGAGATCGTGATTGTTTCCTAACCTAGTTTCATTTTTTGAGCCACGGGAAACAACTGAGGATGTCATTTTCAAGGATCCAACAGAAAAGGATGTATATTGCTCACATATGCCCTCTTCGTAGGTTAAGAGGAATTCTTTAGCAAATAGAAAAAATGAAATGAGATCTGTCTTAGACGTCCTTTCCTTCAAGTTTTTTTTCCTGGAAATGGGACGGCCATCATTAAGAGAAAAAGTGGCTGATACCTTTCCGAGACTAAGATGGAAGCAGCATTTTGGATCACTGACAGTAGACGTCAACTTTGATCGATCGACTATGGATGGTGTCATGCGCAGTAGGACAAATGTCCGGAAATTCTCAAAACTATCCAGAGCTGCCCGACATACAACAAACAGTGGCAAGAAGATCCTCCAGAAGATACTAAAGTCATTGTTCACATAAGGCACATCATAAATTTCGCCACAAGGTGCTTTCAAGGCTGCTCTATGACGGGCAACCCGCCTTGCACTTGCAACGGCTTCCACTGGCAGTCCAATTTTTTCTTTCTGAGAAATCTTCTGCCATTGCTGATCAGCTGCTCTGAAGAATTTAATACCATTTTTTATTCTCGGTCCGTGTTCAGGGTATCCAACCAATGACAGGAACGTCTGATATTCTTTAACAAGGTGCAGCCAAGCTACTGCATCAAGCACCATTTTGTACACCACGTATAGAGGGCGTCGCAGGACATGGTGAATCTTAAACCTGGCAATTTTCCAAAGCAGTCTGCCACTTCTAATATGCTTACATTCTGTGCTAAAAAGGTTGCTAAATGCTCGAACCATTTGAAGTTGACTAGGAGAAAACGAAAAGTTTATTTCTGGTACAGAAAGTACCAAGTTTACAAGATGAAGATCCTTCATTCTAATGTCAACACATGGATTTACAAAAGAAAGGACACAACTACTATGACTTTTTGTTTCGGCGCCTAGATTCAGCTCACTAGCTTCAAGATTAAAAGAAGTCTCTCTGAATGGCACAAAAAGTAAACCAATAAACCCACCAAATAAAAACCCTATTTTTTCATGTGAAGATTCCACGCTAAGCTGCCTTGAATAACATAGCCAAGTAAACGTGTCATCAGAAACAGGATACTCCACCCCCACACGTGCATCATGGAAATGTAAACAGCAATGGGCAAGTACCAGGTTGGTTATGGAATCCTTAATCCCAGTTTTCAAAGAGGCAGTTGTCATCATCCTCTCTATACTTTCATGCAACGCACTTCCCTGCAATATTCATGAATTACTTCCTCGTTTCAACTCAGCTAACCTAATATACTTAATATCCTTCTAAGCACAGATATCTTATTTCATCATTATTTGATTTAGCATTATTGCATCAAAATCTAAATTCCATCGTCCTAACAACAGCTATTTTAAATGTTTTCCGGCTAACAGTAACAAGACTAACCAACTCTTACGCAAAAGCAGCTGATAAGCCACTAAGCAAACATTACAGAATTCTAGTCGGAGCAAAATACGAATTCTTACACGAGAGTCTATGGAGACCATTCAAACCTACAAAAGTGAACCCTACGAGTTTAACCAAAGGGCAATAGTAATGGTTAAAGATTTATACTAAACTTTTTCATTGACGCATCAATACATATCATTAATTATGAAACTTTTTATTAATTCCCCTCAATAGTAAAAGTTTTGTACTTACTATGTGGTCCCCCCTTCTCCTCTCTTTTTCCTAACATGAAATCAGTTTCTTACTTTAGAAACCCGTTTCTTACAAGGAACTCTTTATTATGTAGAACAACGAATAAGGAGCTGCTTATAAGATATAGAACTTCTTATTTATCCCCATGGCTATTGCCCTAAGTCATTATACCTTCTGAAGCTGATAAGCGAAACTTCTTGGCCCATATAATCTCATGAAAGAACAACTAACTAAAATACACATCTATCCCAAGTATATTGTCCCTTTGACTTTAGCTAATCAATTTCGACCCCTCTTTTCTCGCAATTTACAATAGTCACAATTTTCTACAAACATAATAGCATGAGAAAAAACTGTTTTTCAAACGCGACAAATTTGACAATATACTTCACATATATCCGGAGAGATTAATTAACGGTTAAAGTTGACAATCAATTCAAAATAGACATTAAAACATGCCTGAGGATCAATTTGTGCCAAAATGTTCCTCTTTCTATTCTCTAGGTAATCATCAAGTGATTCATCCACTCGTTTCGACACGGCTCCTTTCCTTCAACAACAAAATCCAATTCAACAATCACACACAATTCAGCATTCATAAAAAAATAAAAAAAATCACTAAAATTGAAAATTTCAAAATAAAACGGAAAAGTGAGAATTACGCACTGAACGAAAAGCGAGACATTGACGCCGCGAACATCAATTGCGAAAGCAGGAGCAGACCAGTGAGAAACGCGAATAACAATTTCATTAACCACCACAGTTTTAAACAACAAGCGCAATTCAGTTCCGCCATCAATAAGACCGTTTAAAATATCGACGTCGAAGCGAATATCACGAATTACGAGGAGAGAACTGAAGAAACCTAAATTGACCTCCCAAAGTGGTTCCTGTGATAGCCATGGGCGTAGTAATGAAGCTAGCTTTCTTTGGAGGAATCCGTCAAATATCATTGTTTTGGTTGATAGATGTTGAGATTGTTGAATACGATCATGTTACCGCCATTGAAGAAGGAAGATTGAAGGTAATGAAGGTAAGTTTAGTTATGAAGAAGTGTAGCGGGGAAATTGGAGGTGTAAGAGATAAGGGAGTGGAATAGTCGTATTCTTTGGTAGTTTGCTTGTCAGTAGGAAACAAGTTGTTCGTTGTTCGGTTGTTCCTCATTCCCTTCCATTCAATCCGATTTGAGCCGGGTTTTTTTAAACGGTTTTATAGGGGCGGACCGGGGGGGTCGCACAGCACCGCACGTGCACCCCCTCGGATTTTGGGATTTGTTTTTAAAAAAAAAAGGTTTACATTAACTATATATAACATTTACCTGCCATATTGGATAAGAATTGTAGTTTAGTGCAGTGGTTAAAGTCTTTGTATGTGGGAGAAGTGGTGGGGGTTCAAGCCTCCATAACTCCTTTTTGGAGTAATTTATATTTTGAAACTATATAATTTCCCCTCAAGTCCCTCCATCTTTGCTCCAAACATTAAAATTCCAATTTCCGGATTTCGTACTTTGATTGTTAATTTCAAATTTTATTTGCTTTGACGACCAATTTCAATTTGTTCACTTTCATTTTTGTAGACTAGATTGTTAACTCCAAGTAATCTATGATGAACTTAATTTATCAATAATGTTGTTATAAGACTATGTTATCTATTTATGTTATGAATATTGATAACTTAGTTCTTTACTTCTTCGACGACCGATATCAGATTCAAATTTCCCAATTTGTAATTTGATTGTTAATTTCAAATTCTATTAGCTTAGACGGCCAAGTTCAATTTGCTCAATTCCAATTTTGTAATTTAGATTGTTAATTACATGTTCGATATGATGAATTTAACTATTTCATTTATCAATAATTTTTTTTTTGTCTATTTGTGCTATGAATATTTTTTTTTTGTCTAAGTGATAACAATGTTGTATTGAACTATTCAGAACATGAAATCTGGCTTGTTCGATGACATTAATTTCATTTATTTGTATTTTTTTTTTACGACCATTGACTTTTAACACAGAAAAATTTTACTTATTAGCTTTTTTTATATATTATACGCAAAAAAAAAAAAATTATTTAAATGTGCACTCCCAATTATCAAGCTATGGGTCCGCCACTGGGTTTTATAAAAGAAGTTTAGAGATTTTTTTTAGGTTTTTTTTTGTCATAAAGTAGCCAACATTTAGGGTACTTTATAGCAAGGTATCTAACATTTATTTTTGCCCTAAGGTGCCCTTGTGAGATTTTAAAATGATTCTTCATCATATTACATTATTACATACGGAGTATTATATAAAAGAAATGATGGTGTGTTGGGGTTTCTTCCTTTGCACTATTAAGAATAATCCACTATATACTAAAGTAGAAACATTCTATGACTTTCTATTGGATGCACAAAACAACGAAGAGAAAAAGAAAAAGGGGCCCCACCTTTATGCCAACTTATTTAATTACTCTTTCTTTTCTCATTTAATTACTAACTTATGCCATTTAATTATTTAATTCATATCATATGCTAAGAAACTTATATGCCCAAACAAATAATTACAAAGTTGTCTCAAATAAATAAATACAAATAATCTACACATTTACAAAAATATTAATCAAATAATAAAAAGCAAAATTTATTTGAACCAATCAGTGACGGTATTTACAAAACAAAAAACCAAAATCATTCTTAATAAATTTTTTGAATGAAATAAAATAAAATTGAGAAACTAAATCAGAATAATTGATGCCGGATTCATAATACTGAAAAAATCAGGGTCGAAAAAAATACCCAAAGCTTAAATAACTTTAATAAACACGAAGTAGATTTTATTTGAGTTTAAACAAATAAAAAATTTAACAAAAATTTTGTAAGTAAATAAGGAAATGTATATGTGATAAAATAACTAAAAAATAGAGCAACAATTATTAACTTCCAAACGGAAAAAAAAAAAAAGAACATTTAAGTATACTTGTATGGCTAACTCGAAGCGAAATCAACATGGATGAACTTGATGGAGTTGACTATTTTATAGAAGTATCGGTAAAATATGGATCGTGAATGAAGGGAATAAATAAAATCATATAAATATTAGCTTTTAACATGAATTTGATATTTTATATTGGAAAAGATGGGAAATCAATTGTGAGTGACAGGCGGTGGATCGAAAATAATGTGAGGAAATTAGGTTATGAAATTTTGAGGGGGTTATACTGGGCGGACGGGTATGAGTGTGATTTTGTCAAAGATTAAGTCTTATGGATGCCCGGATTTGGGTTTGAGTATATTTTTGTGTGTATTACTTTAAGCCGATCTAATATTTTAATTCGAACTTATTTTCTTCAATCCGATAAAATAGTTCATCATCGATATTTTTGTATATCAACAAATGAAAGTATCTCTTAAAATGGGTATATACGTTTTGACACTAAAACGGTCAATATCACCTCATTTGCATAGAAAGACAAACTTTTTGTTAATCTCTATCTATGCATTTATTTAACATATAAATATATCAATGTGTTTTTTATTTTAAAAAAAAAACAGCCCGTGCAAATTTGCACAGGTTTAAAACTAATAACTATATAAATCAAAATCAACCTTAAATCAATATATATATATCTATCTATATTATTAAAGGAAGCTTTTTTCGAGCGATTACAGAGTCTCCAACTTTTCGAAAACACTTCAGCATTCCAAATTATACAAACTACCCATATAAATATATTCATGTATTTCCATTGTACGCAAATTAGCATATAAAAAATTGGATGTATCCTACAACTTATAAAATACGGAATGTGATATACAACTATTCCATATTTCCATGTTCTCACAAAGATGGTGATGCACTATAACACCTAATAATATAATTAAATCTGAAGATTATAAAATTCTACCATGAAAGTTAGATTGAATAAAATTAATGTACAGAAACCTAAACAAACACTATTACCTTAATATGTTTATATATATACATGTATTTTCATTCAAAAATTAATAATCACCACTTCACGTTATATTGTTTTTATTTATGTTTCTTACTTTTGTAGTGTTTATTTATTTGAATCTTGCGGTTTATATGTGTTTAAATTTTATTGTAGCATTAGTCTACACATACGTTGTTTTTGCTTTGAATCAAATTATTCACTAATGATTTTCTGACAAGTCTTATCTATTTTATGTGTAGGTTAATATATACTACTCTGTATGATTCTGATGAAGATACAACGATCAATAATTATTCGGTAAGGTCGCTTTTGAATTTCAACATAGAGTAGCATAAATGTTTCATTTTCGGATTTATTGTGTACAAATGTATGTAGATAACTTTATTTTCTATGGAATTTCAATACATCTCAACTAACATGGATTTAAGTTTGCATTAGTTTGTTGATTTTTTTTCAGTAGTTAATTGAATATCACCTTTTTTGTAACTACTTCAATTCAGAAAAATTTTTTAGTATCATTTAAGAGTCTCTCATATGAAAATCCGTACAATATTACATTGACGACATGGTCGACATCATCCAGATTATAAACAAACCACTCCCAACGTCAAATATTTGTATACAACTTTCACAATTCATTAATTTTTAAATTTTATCAATGTTTTATTGTGTTGCGTGACTAAATTGATTATATGTCATTTACATATGATCAATTTACGGATAATTTAAGGATTTTGTCTTCTTATATTGATGCATGTAAATTGATGATTTGGCTAATTCACGGGATTGTGTTTACTTGATTGCAGATTAGTTTCTTACAAAATTATAGTGGTGTAAATTTTGAGTTGAGTTGACTTCTTAATGAAAGTTCATACAACTTTGTAACGTTTAGTTCTTATAATAATTCATACGAATTTGTTTATCATAGATTCCCCATTTACGTTATGATTTACTTGGAGGACAGCTAAAATTCGTTGATAACTTACATCTTTTTCTTACTTTGCAGATAGATACAACGTCATCTTGATATGATGATATGACGATCTAGCCATTGAGGTACATAATAGAGGGAAGTACTTTTATTCTATCGGTTGAAGTTTAATACAGAGTAGAAGTGGTTGCTTTTTTTCTTTTTTTCTAGATCTGTTGAAATTTAATAAAGTATTTGTATTTAATATGACAACATGTTTTTTAGGAAGTTTCGATGAAATTTAATTAGGAATACCATAGTATTTGTATTTTATTCGCATAATTTAGAGCTGAACTGAACTAAAATAATAAAAAAGATTATTATAATAATAATAACTATTATAATAATATTAATCATTAGTTTTGCGTTCACTTGATTTTTAGACACAATTTTCACTGTTTGTATTAGTTTCATTAATGTAATCTATGAGTAATGCTTTTACTAATTTGATGTAGTTGCAATCGGACGTATCTCTAATATATTCAATACAACACTTTTGAAAATATTATAAATTATAATATAAGGGGTTCCCTTCATTTCACTTTTATGGTCCTTTTCTATTTTATGATGTTTTAAGAAAATATGGTAGATATTTCTTTGAATCAAAGAGAATGAAATGCAAGATGAATATGCTAGACTTTTAAGTTATCTAGGAGCAATATTGAAGATTCACAATTTTTTTCTCACTAAATCTAGAAAGGGGATAATAATTGGTGGATAACTTATTAGAGGAAAATGGACAATAATAATGGGATGGAATGGGTATGTAATTAGCATTGGAGAAGTCTTCAACATGAACGAGCACTTCTTGATGAAAATAAATTAAGAAGGGAAAAGAACTTGGGGTCGTTTGGTTCAAGAACTTGGAATTAAATGGATTGAAATATTAATTCATAAGGGTATATGGTTGCAAATCCATTCCCATGTAAATATAGGTTCGTCTTAAATTTGTAGAAGTGGGAATGAAGTTTGATACCATGGTGGGAAGGTGGGTATGAGATTACAAGGGGTTGGAATGGAGTTCTAACGCCATTCCAATTCAAAGTACACCAACCAAACATTGGAATGGAACAAATCCATTCCAATCCATTCCAAGATGGCCAACCAAAAACCTTAATTATTTTTTTTATTTTTTTTGGTGAAAGACGAGTATTTAATAGATACCTATGAACTTATTAAGATAGATTTCGTCAATATAACTTTTATCATGTTAGCTGCTACATACTCCGTATTACTCACTTTTGATAGTAGTGTAATGCCTATTTCAATCCTCTTAGAACATGTATACTTAACATTGTCTTATTTTCTATAAGAAACAAGGTGAAGGTGAACATATATAATAGAACTATACAATAGACATGGAAAGTATTGAAGACTACTTAGGGTATAAGTGTTTAACATTTGCATATCAATGTACCCTAATTAAAACTTAGCTAAAAATTATTATTAATCAAGTTTGCATATAGAAATTATCATATACTACAGAAAGTTAATGCATAACACTCCAAAATATAATTAACCATCTATTTATATTAAAAGAAGGTCATTCTCACAGTTTGGAGATTATATTGAGTTATGCGTGTATCACATTATCTGGTATAATTTTTACTACCGACTTTTAAGTTAAGTCCAACATTATAAATTAAATGACAATAACTTAACAATGTACTATAGTATTACTGATAGTTGATAAAAACCAGTGTTGGCAACCACCGGGTTTAAAAAATTCAATATGGAGCACTATTATAGGGTAAAAATTGATAAAATAAAAAATCTACCACCAACTTATTTTATTTTAGAGAAGTTGTGATATGGATTTGGTAATCAACTATTTAATACAGATAATAAATTATTATTTTTCCCGAAAAATGACAATGGGACTAACAAATTCAAAAAGGTAAGTGTATTGTTTTTTGAAGGGTAGAATTATCATTATTTTTTCTAATTCATGACCGTCTGCTCATATTTCATCATGGTGAAAGACCGTA
Organism: Heliosperma pusillum; assembly: GCA_022085475.1. Classification (NCBI taxonomy): domain Eukaryota; kingdom Viridiplantae; phylum Streptophyta; class Magnoliopsida; order Caryophyllales; family Caryophyllaceae; genus Heliosperma; species Heliosperma pusillum. Next base: position 22,486 of record JAIUZE010045385.1, on the reverse strand, counting down.
GGTTAGCAACATGTCATAATTTTATCAAATAAAAGAATACCATTTCCATAAAAAGTCAAATTAAATTTAACGGTTGTGATAACATTTGATTTATTTTATTACGATATAAAATACTTAATCAAATAAAAATTTGATTCATGTTAGTATTATATATTGTTAAAAGTTAATAAGTTAATGATCAAACTTCATACGTACTTAAAAGTTTCTCAAATAAGTTAAAACGTCAAATTTCAAAAGATTATTTCAATAAGTTAATTGTTATAGAAAGTTTAAGAAATGACATTAATGTAGACCCGTGCGTCGCACGGGCATAAAACCTAGTATATATATATAAGAGGCTTTTTTCGAGGCACGTGAGTGGCTCCACCTTTATAGGAACTTTTAAAATAAAAATTAAAATCATACATATACCTTTCAAGTTAGGGTTGAACTCTTAGATTTTGATTATATTTTTTAAATTAATTATTTTCCTAATAATATTATATATTATCAACTTTTCAACATTAAATTCATACATATACTTTCCAAGTTATGGTTGAACTCTTAGATTTTGTTTATATATTTTAAATTAATTATTTTCCTAATAATATTATCAACTTTTCAACTTTTTAGAAACTTTATAAATAAAAATTAAATTCATAACTATTATTTGTCCCACATTGGAAAATAATGTAGATGTGGTAAAAATATTACATATAAATAGTAGAATTATTCCACATCGAAAAAATAATAAAGTGGGTAATCCTATGATTATAAATAGGAGTCATCCTTAAATCTTATGTATCAACCCAAAAGTTTTGAATATCTTAAATATTATCTTCGAGATCTCTTAAAAGTTTGTAGATGTGATGAATATACTATGTATAAATAGTAAAATTATCCAACATCATAAAATTAACATAAGGTGGGTGATTCTATGATTAAATATAGGAATCATTCTTGGACCTTATATAACAAACTAAAATCTTTTAAGTCTCTTAAGTATTGTCTTAATTAGAGATTTCTTAAAAGATTGTGTATTATTATTTTCACAATTGTTAAATTTACATCATCAAAAATTAATTTTAAAAGGTATTATTAAAAAAAATTAAGTATTGTAAACAAAATTATGAAGATAATATAATTAAATTCGCGCTGGAAAAAAAACCATGCAAAGTATAGAAACTCATATTATTTGCACATACTTGGTGTAATTTTTAGTATATTATTTATCCTAGTGTGGTGAATATATTACCTATAAATAATAGAATTGTCTCACGTCAGAAAATTATCATAAGGTGGGTGATCTTATGATTGCAAATAGGAATCATATTTGGAACTAAAGTTTCAACCCAAAATCTTTTGAGCCTCTTACATATTGTCTTACAAAACTCTTAAAATTTGTATTATAATTTTCACCATAGTGAAATTTACATCATTAAAAATTAATTTAGAAAAGTATCATAAATAATAATTTTGATGGTAAATAATTTAATGTGTTATTTGTCCCACATTGAAAAAAACAATGTAGGTATGGTGACTCTTGAATATATACTACGTATAAATATTAAAATGTGTCCCACATTAAAATATGATCATAAGGTGAAATGATCATAAAAATTTAATAAATGACATTTAAAATATTTTTTTATTATTCTAATATTAATATAACAATTTAGTAACAGTTAAGAAATAAATATTATATGAAAAAAGATGGTGTACTACTTAGTTTGTTATTAGTCCCACATTGAAGAATAATGTATTTGTGGAGAATATATTACTTATAAATTGTAAATTGTCCCACATTGAAAAATTATTGTAACATATGGTGATCCTATGATTATAAATATGAGTCATCCTTGAACTTAGGTATAAACCTACAATTTTTTAAGTCTCTTAATTATTGTTATTGAGAGCTCTTAACAAAATGGAATTATAATAGTCACAATAGTTAAATTTACATTATTAAAAATTAATTTAGAAAATTATCATAAATAATAATTTTGATGATAAACTACTTAATGTGTTATTAGTACTACATTGAAAAATAATGTATTTGTGGAAAATATATATAATAAGTATGATTATAAATAGGAGTTATTTTAGTCTCTTAAGTATTAGTTTAATGAACCTTTAAAATTTTGTATTATTAACTCCACAATAGTGAAATTTATCTCATTAAACTTAATTTAGAAAATTTAGGAAAGTATTATATAAGTAATAATTTTGATGGTGTACTACTTAATAAGTTCTTTGTCCCACATTGAAATATAATACAAGTGTGGTAAATATATTACGTATAAATAGTATATTGTTCCACATAAGAAAATTATCATAAGTTGGGGTAATCTTATAATTATAAATAAGATTCATCCTTGGAACTTAAATATCAACCCAAAATCTTTCGAGTCTCTTAAATATTGTCTTAGAGAGCTCTTAAAAATTTGTATCCACATTAGTGAAACTTACATCATCAAAAATTAATTTAGGAAAATATCATTGAATAATAAAGTGAAAAATATACATTTCCTATATTATATTCAAGTGGTGTTTATAGTTTTTATATAAAAAATTTTAACATTCATTTCACTAAAAAATATTGGGAAAATGAGTATCTTTCAACTTAGATATTCACCCAAAATCTTTTGAATCTCTCAAGTACTATCTTACAGAGATATTTAAAGTTTGTATTATTATCTCCACCTTAATGAAATTTACATCATCAAAATTTATTTAGGAAAGTATCATATATAATAATTTTAATGGTAACTACTAAGTATGTTATTTGTCTCACATTGAAAAGTAATGTAAGTGTGGTGAATATATTATGTATAAATAGAAGAATTGTCCCACATCGGAGAAATATCATAAGCTGGGATGATCACGCGATTATAATAAGAGTCGTCCTTGAAACTTAGAGATGAACTCAAAGTCCTTTAAATATCTCAAATACTCCCTTCGTCCCGGTCATTTGTTTGCCTTTTTTTAAGAATATTTTAATCAAAGACAAACAAATGATTAAGACGGGGATAATATTGTTTTAAAGAGCTCTTAAAATTTTGTATTAATTATGAAAAAAATATAATTAGATTCGTGGTAAAAAAAAATGCTATCATTACAGTATAGAATTTCATATTATTTGCATATATTTTGTGTAATTCTTAGTATGATATATCTCACATTGAAAAATAATGTATGTGTGGTGAATATACTAATAACTATAAATAGTAGAATTGACCCATATCGAACAATTAGCATAAGGTGAGGTGATCAACCCAAAATCTTTTGAGTTTCTTAAACATTGTCTTAGAAAACTTAATTATTAGTTACTTTGGATAATTTTTCGAGTCATAATATAGATCAAATATAACTTGAGTCCCGACAAGGTTGGTAACATATGTTTAAAATAGAAGTTGAATCAATATATCAATATTATTTTTAAAAAAATTACGGGGTATATTTTATTATAGTCCTAAAACTGCAAAAGTTTATTTTTATAAGTTAACTGTTATAGAAAAATTACGAAAATGACATTAACGTAGACCCGTGCATCGCACGGGCATGAAATCTAGTTCATATATGATCAAAACATAAGTGAATAAATTTGAATGAGAAATATCTTGTGCTATTCAACAATTAACCTCATCAGTATTAAACATTTTCCCGATGAAAATGTCTCTCAAACAATCGGCAGTAACGCGACATTATGATGGAAAAATTTGTGTCGGAGTAACCCCATCACCATCTAATGTCTTTTTTGAAAAATAACGTCTTGGTAATTCTGAAATTAGCTGCAACATAAAATCTCATTTGAATCAAAGTCAAAGTTTTTCTTTATCATCCTCTCTATCTTTTAGCCATGGTTGTGGCAAACCACAAATTAACATAACAATAATTGTTATAAATACTAATAAAACATAGAAAAACTTTAATAAATTGTCGTAAATGTATATACATTGTGGTAATAGATAATAATAAATCGTGGCAAAATTATAATAATGAAATTGTGGCAAATGTATATATATCGTGGTAATATGCATGCATAACATTAATTTATTAGAATAATATACATACAAGCAATGAATAGTTTTACGAGACGTTTTTGCTGACGAGGATAAATTTAAGGTGTCTAAATTAACTGAGAAATTTGTATAACAAACAAACAAATATCTTGTTGATTTTACTGGAGTGTGAAAAAAGTGGTGATTAAAATGCGTAACTTAACATGTAAGCTTGTATACAAGTGGAAGATGACTAATTATAACGGTAGGTTGTTGAGGACTGACAAATTTTTGTTTTAATTGTATACAATTGGAAGTTTGTGATTCTATTGCCGGTTGCGGTTGTTTTAATTATAACAAGTAACTACAAAGTATGGTTGATTTATCCACTAATTCCTAAAAGTAATTACAACATGTTTGATTTATACACATGTTTGCATAATTTGATGTAGGTTGTGGAGGTTTTGATTTTATCGACCGTTGCTGTTGTTTGTTAGACGTACTCGTATGTAATTGGTATTACAAATGGTCCAATATTTCCACGGGGCAAACCTCAAATGCCACGAAATTGTCTAAGGAACATGTCAAATCAATGACTTCTTCTACTAGACTAAAGTTCGTGACGTTAATAATGGTAACTTTGGCATTATAATGTTCAAGAAATCACCCTGGCCCCTGGATAGAGTTTGGTTGAATACGCTACGTTTATGATATTTTTTATCGATCATTTGTTGTTGCGTAACACACCATATATCGATGAAAATACACACCATTATAAATACCCATTACAAAAGTTCGTATCCCTTACAACATTTTCATTCAGCATGTGACTATCTTGGGGGTGATTGATTTTATCGTTAGTCTTCCGGTCTCCCTTATTCTCTACTTGCCGTTTCCAGTCCTAGCCAAATGGATAATCTCACTGGTGTTGATTACTTTACGATTAATTCAAGTTCGCAAGTTTAGCTCACGAAAGATATCAAGAACAACCTTCTTGTTATTTGTATGTATTCCAATTTTTAGTTACCATATATTTATATGAATGTAAAATTTTGCAAGACGTCATGAATATTATTCATTTTTGATTTATTAATTGTTATAATTACAATATTCTAATGTGTTGTTAAAATTGGGCGGCTTACCCTATTCTTGATCCAGTTGATGGCTCATATCTTTTATGTCATACCGAGGGAATATCCGAACGTTACAAGGACAAGGATTGATCTTGAGAAATATGAAACATGTTATGAAATTTCTTGGATTTTTTCGTATATTATGTCGTTCTATTGGGCGACAACTACTTTCAGTACTGTAGGTTACGGGGACATTCATCCCGTCAATGCCAAAGAGATGATGTATTGTATGTTGATGATGTTTTTTTGTGGCGGTTTCCTTTCCTATGCCACAACTCCGATCTTGTAGCTAATAGTAGCGTATTTCAAAAGGCGGGGCACTTGTAAGTGTTTCTAATTACATTATTAAAAATGAATATTTTCCGTTTGTTCTCTTTACTTTGCCATGTTTTATGCCTTTTGATTATGTTTTGTACTATACTAGTTTTACAACCGTGCAGAATTTGCACGGGTATGATATTTAAACTATATTGGTAAAGTAACTATATAATATTTGTCAGAATTATATTTTCATTCCAAAAAAAGTATGATATGAAATCTCTCTTAAAAGGTGAGTTTTTTCTAGTCTTTCGATTGGCCGGAAAAACTCAGCTTTTTTCCCTTTTTTGTGGCAAGTAGGACCCATACAATTTTTCAAAACATTTAATTACTATGTCTCATATCCACACCAACAATCCTACTTTCATTATCTAAACTTATATAATATGATGACAAACTATACAAAACCATACATTATACGTTGAGACATTTGCTTTGCATTTTTTTTTTACCGTATTTAAATTTTCAATTTGATTTTTCGGAAATGTTATTTCACTTAAATAATTTTGTTGTCACTGTATCTAAATTAAACTATACATTATATATATATCCCCCTTATACTAAAAGAATAAGATGTCTCAAAAAATTTCCCTCCAAAAAGCATCTTCTTAAATAAGGTAGCTAATAACAATTAAATACATTAACTAAATAAGGAAATTTATATTGATATTAATTAATTTATTCCATTTAATTGTTATATTTTCAATAAACCAAAAAGCATCTTCTTAAATAAGGTAGCTAATAACAATTAAATACATTAACTAAATAAAGAAATTTATATTGATATTAATTTATTCCATTTAATTGTTATATTTTCAATAAAAATAATCTTTTCATCAAGTTAAATTATTTTTACTAACTTCTAACCTATAATATTTTAATTAAACTATAAATAAAACTTTATTAATACTATTATTTGATAATGACTTGACTCATACGACGTGTAAAACAAAATTATAAACATTTTTTATTACTTGTGTGACAAAAAATTGAGAAAAAATTTGAATTGGGATCACTAGCTTTGTGATATAAAAATATTTTTCTTAAAATACATTTCAATACGCTACTTAATTTTCTAAATTATTACTTTTCAGTTTCAACTTTGTAGGTTCAAAGCAAAATGCAATGATAAGAAAAATGTATAACTAATGAGATCCCACTATTATCCAAATATTTTATTAGACATAAAATATTTCTATATGTCGTGCATTCATGCACGGGGTCTAAACTAGTATATGATTAATCTTTTATAATAAAAAAAAAATTAAAAAACCGCCTAATGAATATACTAAAATTTGACAAATAGTCAAATAACGAGTACATTATGTATGAAAACTCTTGGAAAATGAGTGAGGTACGTCGTGTTAGTGAAAAAGAGATGAAAATGATGCATTTTTTTTAGAGAGGACAAAAAAAATGATGATGCACAAATGAAGGATGATGTAGATTAAAGGAAAGGAGTTAGATCAAAGAAAATACATAAGAGTGCGGCGGAATTTGAGATGAATATAGGTTACGTACTATGTAGTCATCAGAGAGGGTTTTACCGACGGTTTTATTGTCTGAAAATAAAAATTATGTATCAGTATTAAATAAATAGTTATCTTATAAAAATGGACTGTCTCACAGTATTATACCGTCATATTCTATAATCTGTGTAAGGGGCTAAGGCCTAAGGGGCATGTTTTTGTAAAAATGTATGTAAATAGATAACAAATGAATAATATACTTAAAATGAAAAAACAACAAAAAAAATGATCGAGACGGTGGAAGTAGTAGTTTTGAACACATATTATAGTCGTGTGAGCTTTTAAAGTAGTGGAATGTCGGCCCACATGCAATTTGGGCATATTAGGATCCTTGGTCTCAATATTGTTGTAGTATGACTTATAGATGCACATTTATTTTAACAGTTCGAGATAAAGTATAGTTATTTTAATTTACGTATATATAAGATTTTTATTTGTTATTTATGTCAGCCTTAAATGTATTAAAATCATGTTATTTTCACCTTTTAACGATTTTTTTAATTGATCGTGACTTTAAATTCATTTTATAAAGCTATACTATTTTGCTTGAATAAACAAAATTCAAGAAAAGTTAATAATAATAACGCCTATTATTAACTACGACCCGTGCATTTTCTGCACGGGTTTAAACTAGTTACATAAATAATTCTTACCATATTTGTTAAGATCCTCTAAGTCAAAGTTATCCTACAATATCATGCTAATATTCTTTAGTTGATCATATTCTTGTACAATAAGCTACATATTACGGCTGACATTATACTTCTAGGGTTTAGTTTGTGTTATTACTTATTTGTATAAATAGTTTAGACATGTACAAGTTCATTTATGCAATTCACAATAAATAAAACCGTTCATAATTCTAATATGATATCAGAGCCTTGTGCTCTTGATAAAGGCTAACGCCTTAAGAATTGATTCTCTTCCGCTGCAACCACCCACCACCCTTCTTCCACCTCTTATGAATTGCATCAAACCATCAAACCTAGCTACCCTTTCGGTCATTACCGAAATTTAGTCATCAACAATAACAAACGCCACCATGTTTGAATCCTCCCTCCACCACAAACCAACCCACCAACCCACAACACCACCACCGGGCCACCACCGTTCATAAACTTCAAAAATGTCACACCTCCACCATCACCCACAATACAAAATGTAGATCTGAAAAAAAAAAAAAATCGGATTAATGCTCCGCGCCTTTGCCTCCCTCCACGTCAACTACCTCCTCAACCAAGACATATCGCCAACAACCACATTCAAAACCCGTTCTACACTCCTTTTGCTTATTTTTAAAAAAAAAAAAACTAAAACTATGGCAAACCACAGCAGGACATGTCATCCTAAAGACTCCATCACCATCTATTCTCACACAATTTGTTCATCTTGTTCAATAAAACTCACAACGTCCAAATAACTTACCTCTACCTTAAACCCGTTTCAATCCTCGTTTTAAAAAAAAAATCCTTATTTCCTTGCCTTAGCCAAAATTTATGGCAGTCCTTATTTCCTTCCCTCTTTATACAGCTACATCTTCAATAATTATGATCATCACCAAATTCCCGCATAACTACTTCAATTATAACGTCGTTATTTCGCCTATCCTCCTGCATTTTCGGCACCAACAATCTATTTGCGCCTCCTCTGCCTATTTTCTACTCGCACCATACTCGACTCTTATCCGCCTGTCGCCACCTTCATGATGACCATCTACCAACTACACATTCGTATTCATTTTCTACTTGTCAAGATCGGTCTTACCCTTCGGTCGTCCGTCTTGCTGGGGCATACTGAGACTATTACGCAAATATACTCAAGTATATATCTTTTTGTGATTAGATATAGTTAATATCTTTTTGTGATTAGTATAGCTAACACATATCTTTGTATAATATATTAGGTATATATTCTTTCCTATTATTCCATGTATGTATTTCGGCTACTATATTTCTCTAGGTTAAATCATTTGCTCAATGTACTTAGTATATAAACAATAGCTTGTATCCTTTGTATTTATGCAATTCTAATGAAACATTTATCTTAAACTTTAATAAAATATTATAATTATGAACGGTTTTATTTATTGAGAATTGCATAAATGAACTTGTACATGTCTAAACTATTTATACAAAGAAGTAATAACACAAACTAAACCCTAGAAGTATAATGTCAGCCGTAATATGTAGCTTATTGTACAAGAATATGATCAACTAAAGAATATTAGCATGATATTGTAGGATAACTTTGACTTATAGGATCTTAACAAATATGGTAAGAATTATTTATGTAATTATTCTTAATATACCCCCGCAAGACGGACGTTCTGGAGGAAAGGCCGATCTTGATAATTAGGAAACGGAAGCGAGATCAATGCAACGGTTTAAGGAGTCCATGCATTAGCAAGCCGGTTTAAGAGTTGGACAAAGGTGATATGGGTTTTGTGATAGGCAATGGTGGTGCGTGAAAGAATAGGTCTGAGCATGGTAGACAGTTTGCTGGCAAGTGGAAGTAGATGCCAGATGTGTGACGAGAAGCAAATATGATGGTTTGAGATCACCAGGTTGGTAGAGAATAATAATATGGTATCAAGGAGCTCCAAACGATAATCCTCCAATTTACACCTCCAACCTCGGCGTGCCTCCTTTAAACGCCAAACACCAATCACATTCAAACCAGCCTCAACCATCACCTTAAGGTTATGGTTGATGCCCATATATTATAGTTATATTCTATTATGCCCCTTCACTCGAATGCCCATTGGGCTTGAAGAGTAGATGGTTAGTGCACATGTCCCCCATACCATGTGCCGGGTTTTTCCACTTGGTGAGGTTGTGAGATATTGGGGGCTGACAGGGTTTGAACACGTGACCTTCGGTCACTCTGACTCTGATACCATGTTAAAGTTTAAGATAAAGGTTTCATTAGAATTGCATAAATACAAAGGATACAAGCTATTGTTTAAATACTAAGTACATTAAGCAAATGATTTAACCTAAAGCAACATAGTAGCCGAAATACATACATGGAATAATAGGAAAGAATATATACCTAATATATTATACAAAGATATTTGTTAACTATACTAATCACAAAAAGATATTAACTATATCTAATCACAAAAAGATATTAACTATATCTAATCACGAAAAGATATATACTTGAGTATATTTGCGTAATAGTCTCAATATGCACACTCTTCCGCTATAAATAGCATCACACTTTGTCATTCATTGCTAGGACTTAAAAGAGCATTTATTGAGAAACTTTGCAAATCATTTCTGAGTTTAAAGCTTTGTTTTCAAGTGTTTGCAAAATCATTGTAAGTTTTAAAGTCTTCAGTCGTTTTTCAAAAGAGTTGTATATCTTCATATATCAGTTCGTTGCGTTGTGACATCTAAGTTTGTTCCATGATTTCGTGTTTAAGTCTTAATTGTGATCTCCGTGTTCGTTAAGTGAACGATTGAAATTCAAGACTCTGTAAACCTGTGAGATAGAACACAAAAACTTTTGAGGCAGATTAGCTTTAAGTTTGAGTGCAATCGTGGTTGGTTGGCGATGTATTTTCATTATAAGGGTTTTAGCTAGTAAGTTTGAGTAAATTTCTAAACAAGCAATAAAATAACATTGGACATAGGCTTCGGAGTAGAAGCTGGATCAATTTAAAAACATCGTCTTGTTTGCTCATTTACTTTCACATTCCGCTGTCTTATTTACTTACTGCTCTTCTCGCAATTATGTATGTGCTACAGTCTTCCATACTGTGACTCGTTGCATATTTAGCTGCCTTGTCTGTGTCAAAGTCCCTTATATAAATAGAAATTTTTAAAAATACACCTAATTTACCCCTCCGTCTCTTAGGTGTTAGTCGTTCTTAACTTTTCACTTTTTATCTTCGTCTTAAGTTTAAGATGAGTCAAATACATACAAAATCAAGTGACATGTTGCCTAGGAATTTCCAAAATTTGTGTTCCTATTAGCCCCATGTGTCTAAGTTCAATTGCTACACTTGTGTACCCTCTTTAGCCCTGGAGATTCGAAGGCTTCTACTTGTTTTCCAGAATGATAAAAGTATAAAACAAGGACTAAACTCTAGGAAACTGTCTGGGTTAGAATTTAGAAATGCCATTAGTAGAAATGCCATTAGTAGAATGACTCTGAATGAGTATACCCAGTAAACCAAACTAAGAAAGCCGCATTTCAGTAGAGAACTAAACTCCTGCAATTTCCTGATTGTTATTATTTGTATGCTTGCACTAGAGTTACGGCAAAGTGATGGTGCGCGATGTCTTACACAGCTAATGTGGCCACTTCAACCATTACGAATTCAAGACTCGTGCAGTGTTCTCGCCTCTTGCTCAATTTTCTTTACAACTTCAAAGAATCTACGTCGAGATGTAGGCATTCGCGATAATGTCAAGCAAAGGCCTTGCAACCTGGCGACATTTTCAAAATGACATTACTTATAGTGACAACAACACATAACATGAATACAACAGCTTTTAACCAACTTAATCAGGTCAATATTTACTCACCTTCTACTTATGCCCTCAAGTTGAGCTCTCCTAATCACGTCAGATGGAGGTGTTCCCCCATTACGCCATCCCTCTATTTTCTCCATGTCACCGGCATATAGACAGTGTGCATAGAGATATCGCTCTTCTGATTCTGTCAAATCCATATGCTTGATTTGCGCCTTCATGACACTCATAGGCTCATACAGCCAGTCCAATAGCCTTCCTTCTGGTCTATTCACACTTGTTATTTCAACATCATTGCCTGAAATTTACAAACTCAAACATAAAAAGGCAGCCCACTTTATTTCTACCGTATGAAAACCAATCAAGGATAAGCAATTGACTCTTACGCAAGACAAATCCTGGGGAACCAATCTTGATGGACCTCAGGAAACATTCTAGAAACGTGTATGCTGGGATCCCGGTACTGACAATCTTATTATGTGAGTCCTTCCAGCTCTCTATATCCTGCAATCCAATTGCTCGACTTTGGAAAAGTTCCACTCCTATTTCTTCGTAAGCTTTGAAAAAACTATCCCATATCTAAAAATCACCATCATAACAATTAGAAGACACAAAGAACAATAACAACAGTTGGTATGAAACTTGCAAGTTAGGTTGCTCTTAGACAAATCATATGAAAAAGAAAGCCTCGCTATAAAAAGAGGGCATTATATATTGGATTTGCCACCAGCCAACTTACGGTCAAGTGATCATAAAGTCGAGTCATTTCAATACTTACCACTATGGCCTGAAGTGTAGTACTTGCACTGTCAGTAAGAAGAGGTCCAACTATTTCAGGTTGTTGCTTGAGTTCTTGTACTGGTAATTGTTCTCGGTCAGTTTCAAGCTGACCACGATATTTAGGCCTGGCTGCCCAGTTATATGAAGGGTGTTCGTTAACACATTAAGACGTGTTTGAAAGGTTTATTGATAATGCTAGGAAGCGAAAATACCTTGGAAAGCAGGAACCTTCTTGGAGGTAAAGCAAGTCGTTAGTGTATTCATCATATATGGATATAGAGGCGATTACATAGAAAAATCCCCTTTTTGTTGAGTTTTCCTACAGGATAACAAGGTATAAGTGTCCCAATGATTCGTTTACAAGGTCAATTCATCAAGAAAATGCAAAAGAGGAAATTAATCGGGACTTCAATCTTCATGGTTAATAGAAATCCTTTTACTTATTAAACTTTACATGTACGAGTAACTCTTTTAACTTCCTCGTACATGATTCTGTAAAGCTAACTACATGGGTAAAAGTAGGGCAGAGCATGGATCGGATATCCGATCCGAATCCAATTTTCGGATCGGATATCCGATCCGAAAAAACAAAATTTCATTATCCATGATCTGATCCGAAAGGGTCGGATATCCGAAACTTAATATCCGAAAAAATCGGATCGGTTATCCGATATCCAAGAACTGATCCGAAAAATCCAAAATTTCATTTTCATACCCCAAAATCAAACTTAAATTGGTTCATTAGTTCATTATCAAATTTGTGAAATACAGAAAATCGAAATTAAGACATTCAATAGACAAATAAAAAAAAAACTATCAAATTTTATCTTACATAAAATTAGGACTCTAAGATTTGAAATTTAATATACAAGATTAGGGGAAATTACAAAAAGATCATAACTACATTTGCCTGCGCTGACGACTCCGGTGGTGTTTGTTGCATCGTTGTCGACGCTGCTTGTGGTGACAGGGTGAAGACGTGGAAGAGTGAAGGAGAAGGAGTTTAGGGGAAAATGTAGTGGTGATAAATGGTTGACGGTAGCGGCGATGGGCGAGTCAAGCGGTGGTTTCGGCGTAGTGTGAAGCGGTGGTTTCGGCGTAGTGTGAAGCGGTGGTTGCGCCGTCATGTGTTGTGGTGGCGTCGTCGTGAGTGTAATGTTGGTTGTGTTCAGTCTTTTTGACTTAGGTGGTAGATTGAGTTCATGGAGGGAGTGTTTAAGTGGTTGTAAATTAATACAGTAGAAAAAAAGTTGGGAGGGAGAGTTGAGAGTTATAAATGACGGTGGAGTAGTGTTGTTTAGGGTTAGTTCTAGGTGGACTAACTTGGGCCATCTTTAGAGTATCTTAGGCCCATTCCATGAAAATGAAAAAAAATTCTAAATTTTGGATCGGATACGGATATCCGAAATTTTGAAAACTGATATCCGTATCCGATCCGATATCCGAATATTTCGGATCGGATATCCGATCCGAAACCTATTTTCGGATCGGATATCCAACTTTTTGGATCGGATTCGAATCAGATATCGGATCGGTTCGGATAATCGGATTTTTTGCTCAGCCCTAGGTAAAAGTGTAAAACAGTACCTGGTATGCAACCACCGCAGAATAACACCCAAATCCGAGACTTGACAAGATACCAAGCACAACAGCTGTAAGAACTGCAAGGGGCCACAAGAGAATACAAATGCCAGCAAAAGGGACACAGATACTTTCTAAAAATGGCCCTTCTCTCCCAATCAAATCTTGTATCAACCGTTGCCACCCTTTAATCAAGAGTATCGGAGATTTATATATAGTTATTATGGTTATCATAACCACATCCACCACAAGTCCAACTATGGCTGATATAAGGCATCCGGGAAGCATAATCACCCTACAAATTACAAAACATTAGACATGAGATGTCATATGCAAAATGTCATATGTAAACATGTAAGCAGAAATTTGATTGATGTAAGCTTTTGATACTCGGTATTCATCTAATAACAGAGATAGGAATTTTAGTATTTACTTAAGTTTAACACGGTCATCTCCATTATCAAGGAGCAACTCATCCATGACGGAGAAGTAAGAATGAAATGAAAAATCTGCAAAATCTCGAACAATGGTACAAGCACTCCAAACCCTGTTCCATGTCCCATCCTGCATAATTTAAGCTCAACTAGTAAGGTTCATCATACATTATGTTGTTCAGTAAACACTTCTTCACTGAAAATGTTATCGGAAAACGTTACCGTTAAGGCCCTAAGCAACTTCATGCCGAAGGGTACCCCTCTTATACTAATGGACTTGAATGAGTCTAAGAAAGGGCATACATGACCATACAAAAACCCCATGACTGCACTAACTGCTAATCCAATTGCTGTCCACAATGCAACTTCTACTGGCACCAATATAATCAACAAGCATTTCATAAATGGCCCAAATTTCTTTGTTCTGTACATAGTCACCCCAACCAAATCCAAAAATGGAAAAAAATTAAATAGGCAATTGTATGTACCAACCATTCAATTAGCCTAGACACAAAATATAGAATAACACCGTCTTACTGTGTGAGACAACCTTTTTATTGGTTTAAAAACTCATTTAGTAATTAGCACTAACGGTAAGTGAGTCTCACACTGCAAGATAATTATTGTAACAAAAATTGTCAAATAAAAACCTTATACGACATACAATAGCCTTCTAATATTTGCTCACCTAAGTTATAAGGTTGTTTACTTGTACGGCTTAGAACGGTCTTATAGAAGAATAGCGGTTCAATCACACGGTTAGACCCACATGCATATTTATTCAACTAACAAGAAATGGATAAGATAGTTATTACCTAATCAAACAATAAATACTCCAGAATAAATGAATAGGCCATAAACCGATAACAATCCCAGTATCACCAAATATTATTACCAGGTTTATTATGGGACTAATTACCAGACCTGCAGCATAAATGTATATCATTTATAATCAAAATAAAAACATGACTTCGTTGGATTATAATTCTCTATTCTTGTAAATTCAAAACATGAGTAATTATTATGAGTAATATTTGCAACTCACATTTGACGAAAGCCAAGAAAAATAAGAAGACAAAAACAGGAATGAAGAAGACGAGGCGAGCGATCCAAAGCGAAACTTTTTTAAGAGTTGCCATTTCTTTGATAGGTTTGAAAATGTGATCTGGAAATGCAATCACAGAACGTGTTAAAGATTCATTACACAACTGAAAAGGAGCTCTACATTGTAGAGTTTTCTCAAAATAGAAAAAAATACACTTCTTAATTCCGTATGTTATATCCGTCTTCAATGAAAATTTGTGTTATTTTTGAGACTCATCTCTCAATATACCTAATTGGAGATCAATTACAATTTAATGTAAAATGGTGATAAAAAGTATTAAAACAAATACGTGTAAGGTAACAGTCTAACAGAGCGTACAATCTACAGTAAAAGAGGTACTCTTGCTATAAACACATTTACACATGTACAAAATAAAATAGGTAAAAGGGTTACAAACATCACATAAATTGGTACGGAAAAAGTCGTTTCTCAATGACTTAACGAGAGACCATGTCTCACGATTTTTTGTGTTATTTTTTTTTAATTTTTTTACCTTTATACTCATATATTCTGTATGTTGATTTTTCATTAAAAGAAACTTTAGAAATCCTAACCTCAGGTGACATACAAAGTCAGCCAAAGCGTGTAAAGGTGGAGGAAGTGGCGGAAACAAGGGAGCTAGCAGGAATGGAAGTTCCAGCGATAACAACATTTAAAGTTTCAGTTAAAGACAACGCTCGTAAATTATTTGTTCCTGTTTTAACCGACTAAATCCGCCTAAATGACATAAAGATAGTTGACATAAACAGCCAGAAATTTCATAGCAAGTTAAGTCCATCATCTAGACTTTGCAATTGGGTAAATAAGGAATGCAGAAAATAGAAGTTCATGAATTTTAGCCTTCCTGAATTGCAGCTGCTGCTGCAGCATCAAAAGTTGAAGCAAATACAAGGAGAGGAGAAAGTGTGGTAAATAGCTAGCTTCTACATGAGCTGCACTAAGAGTTTGCGATTACAATTCATAAAGCATTACGTACTAGTACTTCGTATTAAACATCGCCATGATCCAAGGCTCAAACAAAACACGATAAGCAAACAGCTTTCAGAAGCAAAAAGAGCTGATAGACAACATATAAATGCCAATGACACGCCCCCAAAATAACCAAGCTTCAAAAGATGTACAATATTGCGTATTAGATTTTAGAAATATCACTTTCCTAGAGTCTTCATCCTGCTCGACTTTTTTAAGTGCTCGCTCACCATCTGTTCAAACCCGCCTTATTCAGCAAATAACTTTCCCCTTGTGCCTTCAGTTTTGAGTTGTGAGTTGTGACCATTTTTGCAGTGTCCCCCAAGGTCCTCTCCGACTTGATCTGTTACCATACATGTTTTTAAGTTAGCCCTAAATTCCGTAGTCAGATGGCCTATAACATTATCCCACTGTCTTACTGGTTTCCAGAATACGGTAATGTAGAACTTTATTTAGATGTACGCAACCTTGCCCTTCTACCAACATGGCTCATAAATGACAATACAAATAACGCAAAAATAATGAACTATTTTGCTTTACTCAAGTGCATTTCAACATATTTTGTAGCCATCGACACATAAAGTATCCAAGTAAAGGCGGATTATACCTGTTGGGCTAGCGAGTACTCCGTATCAGATGTCAAGAGCCATTCCGGGGGTGGCCAGAACACAGCAGAATAAACTTGATTAGATTCTATAGATACAGTTACACCGGCCTCAAAATGAAACACATCAATACTATGTCGAGTCTCATCTCTCGCTACGACACGACTATAATAATCAGAATCAGAATCTAGATACGAAGTAGAATGCCAATGTGAACGAAAAGAATCCCTACTACGGACCACAATGCAATTACCCTTCCATCCACAAAAGTCGCTCGCTCGAGCAAAGAAACAACAATCACCAGCCACAAACAAAATCCTATCATCCCCAATTGAGTCCAGTTCCTCCCACTTATTCAGCTCATCGTTCATCCTATAAACTCGAATACCAGTACGCTTATGTTTAAGTGTTGGCCGAGTAATCAAACATTTTCGAAGCAGGTATAATTCACCACACGATTCAAATAGACGGTTTTTTAGTTCATTTGGCGAATGTAATTGTTCTTTCGCAATTTGCACCATCTTGAATCGATCACTACCCGTGTTATCCTTATCCATAACATAAAGTATCCCATATCGATCGATCGTATACACTCTCCCCTTAAACATGATAATATCGTCAAACTTCCTCGCTTTCAAAAACACTTGTTGAACCTTTTCATTACCAAGATTAATTGCCGCGATAAACCCGGTATCATACAACACAACAGTGGTATAATCATCGATTGTAACCTCGCGATTACAATCATTGCAATTAACCAGCATAAGCACCTTATGCCCTTCTTCAAAGAGATGATTAGGCTTTTCATCAGACCTGAGAGAATATATTTTCCCCATTTCCTCGACTTCAAACCGACATATATCCAACAACTTAGGAAAATCAGAAGGCATTTCTCCGACAAAAGACCGAGAAAGCGGCCTTCTAAGGAAGACTTTACCAGGGTTAACCTCCTCAATTGTGACTAACCAAGGTGGCAAGTTAGGATTAAAAATGGGTTTAATTAAAAAAATTGAACTTGCGACTAAAACCAAGGAAGTGAGAGGAGGATCTTCGCCGTAAAAGCCAGCTTTCCTAACGGATGCACCTCCCTTTAAAAGAGGAGGATTTGTTGTTTTGAGTTTGTGGGGTAAAAGAGTGGATAAGATTCGTTTATTGGAGAGGAGAGACGTCGAGACGCATCGACGCCACTCCTTGCAAACAGCCCGGGCATGGAGGATGTCTTGTCGGTTTTCGAGGCGGTCGACGATTGGTATTAATAGCTCCTCCGGCAGGTCTGACCAAGGGGATCTCCTGTGACTCATTTCCTAAGTCAACTATTTGTGATTTTTGAAAGTATTTGGATTTTGGGGGTGGTTTTTTATACTCACTCCGAATTAAGTTTGTAAAGAACGGCGACGTTTTGATAATTAAAGGTTTGGCGCCAATTTAGTCCGTATATTTGGCGGGAAAGTTAGGATGAAAGTAAATTGTTTGCCGCGCCAAAAATATTAGGCCATATGACCGGACAAAAATGACACGACGCGAATGACTCGACCCAATAAGCCTGACCCGAGACTCGAAAGTGACCCGACTCGAAAGGACCTGAATTGAAGTTACCTGAAGTGACCAAAACTATCTGAAATGGCTCAAATTAACTTAATAGAATTATGACGCGAGATGACCCAAACGACACAGAATGACCCGACTCGAAATTGACCCAAAAATGACCCGACCAGAACTAACCTAACCCAAATGACATATGTGGATTAAAATTGACAAAAGCATAATACAAGGGAGAGGAGAATAAAAGATCTTTGTTATATGGACATGTCTAATGATGTTTGACTCATTTAATATTAAGACGGATACATTTTCCTCAGAGAAGACTAGCTAGCTTTGCTAACTTTCCAAAATGAATTTAGAAGTTAATAGAAATTGTTATATTTGACTTTTCAAAATGGAGCCTCCACTTGCTCCCACTTCTCTTTGTGAGGAGGGTTTGACCCGTCTTAAACTTAAAGACGGGTCACCCTGTCTGTTTTAAATGAGAGTTGATGTTCCTTATTAATCAAACAAGACCCACATTAAATTCATCTCCTCGTATCTTTTCCATCTTTACTATCACAAATTTTTGTTTAAGACGAAAATATTTGTGTTAATCTTAAAACGAGTTAAATATATTAGGTCAGACAAAGACAAAAGTAATCCCACTCTCCCCTATTGCACAATGCACACTCGTGAGTCCTGTACATTTAGAACAGTAGGTATCTTGGAAATCACCCTCTTCTTTCTCTAGTTAAGAAATGTCAAAAGTGTGGTAATTGCAGGTAAATTTCACTACACAAGTAATGGAATTTTTTATCTCAGTTGGTGAAAGTAGACTCTTTGTAGCAATAATCAGCTGTTTGATTTCTATTCAATGCCATATTCTTTTGTCATTTTAGGACACTCTTTTGAGTCTTTTCACATCATGTTAAAAAAAAGAAAAAAGAAAAAAAAAGTCTTCTCTGTATTTCAACATACTAAGTATACAATTTACACAAATTCTTATTTCAGATCGAAGTATCCGTCTTAAGCTTAAGACGGATACCATATTCTCTCACAAAATACCCATCAAGGGTGAGTGGAGAGCACATGGGGGGAGCCCACCTTGTCCCCTCTACCCATTTCCTCTCACAAAATACCCGTTGTAAGATCCGACCCGTCTTAAGCAAGACCTACTGTACAATTTATCCAGACGATGAGTCTTCTCTGTGTTTCATTACATTTTGGAGTTAATGTAAACTTGTCAATTTCTATAACTTTAAATCTAGTACCAACAAAAATCTCAAGCTGTGTTTAACTGTAGTCTGAAGCTGGTACCAACAAAAATCTCAAGCTCAGATTTTTGGAGTATGACTCTCATACTACGTTAAAGTGATGGTAACTGTTCAAAAGTCTTAGAGTGGGTCTTGGACCCATTTTGAGACTTGTGAATAGTAAAAAGGTAGTATTTTATTAATTTAGATAGGATAAATATCTAGTTAGTCAATTAAATTTTGTGAAAATTAATTTACTGAACTTATTTTCAATAGAAAAAAATCTAGGAATTACAAAAATGGGTCTTTGTTTTCCCAGACCCATGTTGAGACTTGTAAATAGTAAATGAGTCTTATTTTATGAATATATATAGTAGATTTTACGTATAGAATAAACACAAATTATTGTTTCAGACGGTTACTATCCGTCTTAAGCTTAAGACGGGTCAAATACATATTAAATCACCCTACTTGTTGCCTATAAAATACAAAAAGTTTTGTCTTTATTACCGCCACTTGATATTATTTAACACATCTTAATCTTTCGACGGATAGTATCCGTCTTACGCAAGACGGATAGCATGCGTCTTACGCAATACGGATACTCTAGAATAAATAGATAGTAGATTATGAATTTTTTTTATAATCATAGATAAGATAAAAATCTACTTGACCAATTGAAACGTAGGAAAATCTAATTATCATATTATATTTGTTAAAAAATTTGTTTAATAAAAAATTTAAACAAAAATAGTATTGCAAAAACAAAGTCTATTAATAGCTTCTTATCTTGTATGCTACTCACATATATTTCTCAACTAAATATTTCTGAACCACACAAAAAAACACATTATAAATCTTTTCATAATTATTTGTTGATTATGGATCCAAATCAAAATTTTGATATGAATTCCTTTATGCATATGTTTAATAATCCTCAATTTCAATATATGTTATCCCAACAAAACCAAAATCAAAATACTAGTCAAAATTTCTCAAATACTCAAGATCCAAATTTATCTTTTTTGAATACATCTTTTACGAGGAATTTCCAAATGCAAAATTCCCAATTTTCTCGACCAATTACAGATGAAACTCCTATAACTTCAATTAGTGTTGGGTCAAATTCAGACACCATACATGAAAATTAAATCTTTCAAGGGTTGGAAAATAATAATGTTAGTGACCTTGTTGCTCCAACGGCAAATCAACCTACTACCATTCGTAGGAGAGCAGTATCTTGGACGATAAAAGATGAGTGTCTCCTTGCTGTTTCTTTTTTAAATATTAGTAAGGATAGAATTGTTGGTAATGCGCAAAAAGGAGTCGATTATTGGAATAGAATATCAATTTATTATAATGAAAATAAAAAAGACGAACAAGCAAGGAGAGAAGGAAATCAATGTAAGCAACACTGGCATCCAATTAATCAAGCGATCGGTAGATTTAAAGGTTGTTATGCTAAATATGCTGATAGGAGTGGATTTAATGAGTCTATGAAACTCACAGAAGCTCAGTCATTGTATGAGCAAATGTATGGAAATACATTCAACTTCATGCATGTATGGGATTTGGTGGGAACAGCAGAAAAATGGACGGAGGAAAATAGGAAAAATAAGGAAATAAGTGGTCACTCGGCTAAAAGAAACAAGACATCTGTAAGCGGGGAGTATACATCTTCAGGTGGGGATAATGTTAGTGTCACAGAAGAGCGTACTGAGATACGCCCAACTGGGAGGGATGCAGCAAAGAAAGCACAATCTAGAAAGGGGAAAGGACGAATGAGCGAAAATGATTATAGTGAGACTATGTCAATGGCAAAAAATATTGAGGAAACACGAGCAATGTCCGCAAGTCGTTTGGCAGATATAAAAGAACAAGAGATAGAAGAAAGACTTATATGTGCTGATGTTAGTAAAATGACACCCCTTCAAAGGAAGATTCATCATAAGAAATTGGAGGAAATTGCTGCAAAACGTGGCATCAATATTGATGATTTCTTAGAATAACTGTTAAAATTAAGTTAATATTTAATTATGTATTGTATTATTATGTTGATTTTATTAAATTATTGTGTAATGTATAATTATGGTCTTGTATAATTATCGTATATGTATTAAATCATTATGTATTATATAATTATGTATGTATAATTATCATATGTGTTGTCATTTCAAGTCTTATCTATTTCTACTTATTTTCAAAAACTTGTTCTGATTTGTTGCAGTGATAATGTGCTACTCTGATTTATTGCAGTAATAATGTCCTACTTTTAATTATCATGTCTTGTCATTTCAGCTTTTCTATTGCATTATTATACAAAATGACAAATCATTTCAATTATTTTGTTAAAGGTAACTCAATCAAACCCCTTTAAATTCTAAAACAGATGTTTCAAATTCTCATTCCATTATCTCCCTCTCTCTCATAAATTTATCAAGTTTTTTGCAAATTAAATCAAAATTATGTCAGATAATATTTCCTTTGAAGATATCTATGAAGAAATGTTTAATTCATATGTGGAATCCAATGACACAATGAATATAGTATCAAATATAATGAGTGACATAGAGGAAGCAACATCATCCTCTAACAATAAAAGTAGAAAGAAAATAAGTTATATAGAAAGAGGGCGTGAAGAAGGGCATGCTCGTATATGGAATGATTATTTTTCAAACGACCCTATTTATACAAATAATCAATTTCGTAGAAGGTTTAGGATGCGTAAGGAGTTATTTCTTCGGATCGTAAATGCTCTTGAAAATCACGACTCTTATTTTGAAAATACTGTTGA